>VZRR01004296.1:163848-260157 GCA_013398015.1 Oreocharis arfaki
TCAAAAATCAGAGGGAAGAAGAAAAGAACACCTGTGTTAGATCATTTGATATAAGCTGTGGTTTCTTCAGAGACATTTTGCCAGTTTTTCTCATCTTTGCTTCCAGGAGCCAAAAGAGGTCAGGCCTCCATGTCTCAGTGGGCCAGAGGGAGAGCTTCTGGGCTCAGAATTTCTTGGGAACGGGAGGAAGTCAGGAAGACTAAATTCATCACATAGCATCAGAACAGTGGCATTTAAATTGAGGACCAGACGTTCAGAGGAGCCAAACAGCCTACACCAATTTACAGTACATCCATACAGACAGACAGACAGACAGACACACAAAAGACTAGCATGGCACACTGTAAGGAACGAAAAGTTAACCCAGTAATTGTCCACTTGCTGAAGCTATGGATCTGCAGCCTTGGCCAAGGCTGAGCTCCCAGAGAGATACAATACTCAGCTATTTGCACACTCTTTTGCCATAACAACGGAAAAGGAAAATTCCATTTAATGAGTTAGGCCATTGCGTATTCATGATCTACAAGACTAATTGGCTACATGCATTTGTAAGACAGAAAATTACTATCTATCCTGCATCCAAGCATAATTAAGAAGAAATGTAAGTACGCAGAACACAGCTTTGCTATTGAAATTTGTTCAAAAAGTGGAATATGTCATCATTTCTGCAATTATTCCCCTGGGATCTCTAAGTGCCTAAGTTTCACCTCTCTCAGAATTTAAATATGCAGAAACCAGACATGATATCTAATAACAGTCATAATTATAATAACTTTGATGATTTTTTTTCCAGGCATGTAGCAGCAGAAGTAGTTCAGTATCTTATATTTATTCCTATTCTTTCATCTGCTTCCACAGGTACACATGAGTTCCAGCTCTCAGGGAACTACAATTCTGCCAAAGCATCTGGAACTGAGGCAACTCAGCCTTGGCATCTCAATTTGGAAAGGTTTCCTATAGAAGCATTATTTTTTTTTCTTTAGGGATGACATTATGAAAATATTTATGAATGACAGCAAAAAAACCTTGCCCAGCAACCTCCCCCACACCAAGGTGGACCGGCCACATAATTTACACAAGGGCAATTTGCTTTCACCAAAAACAGTGCAACAATCACTGCTGGTCCAATCACTTCCTGCACTGCAACAGTTACCAGGAAGTTTGTAAATCTCAGAGTTAGTAATCAAATCACTTAGGAACTTTTATTTCATTTTCATTTATCCTACAGGAAATTCTGACATGATAATTCTTTAACTCAGTTTTTCCTTTACCGGAAACCATGAAAAGCAGTTTTTCCAGCTGGCTGATTCTATAAAATAAATGAACAGCAAGAAATGCCCAAAACCCTTCTTGGCTGCAGTCAAATTAAGTTTCTTTTTTAAACCAAGACTGACTGAATCATATAAAATACAAGACTGATTTTTAAACTCTAGAACACTTTGCATGCCAAGAAAGGTCCCTTTTTACATGCTTTGATAGAATATTGCTACGTAACGTCAACAGTGGTGCCTGCTGTGATTACACCCAGGTAATGCATACCCCCCCTAATTTTTTTTTAGTCAATGAAGACTATGATTGCACAGTTTGGATTTGTTACTTACTACAGCCAGAGCATGTGGCCCATGATCTTTCTCAACGTTTCCTTATTGTTCTTTTACCTGAATTTTATCAGCTTTGTTTTTAAGAGCCTCTGATTGGCTAAAAAAATAAAAATTAATAACCACTGTATTTCTATACTTCTCCCATAGAAGAAAGCACACTGCTCATGCAGCATCTCCACTAATTTAGAGACAGTGGCCAAAGCCTCCTTGAGGCTAAGTTCAATTCATAGTGGATTTGGTAAGCATGTCTCCATTTGTTTTGAAGGAGGCTGGCTTGGATTCTGACCCATGGAACCCAAATCATCATGGAACATACTTAGTACAAGGCTTGGAAGCCACATAAAAATCTGCTTTCCTTTATTTGTTATTTAAATGTGTCATAAAGGGAGCAATGAAAAATACACACCATTGCAATTTATGTGCACATGTTTTAGCAGATTATTCTGATGTATAGAGTATTTCTGGTAAACATGCACATTTGACCATAATTAAGTATAACAAAGTTTAAGCAAAAGCAATGTAGAAAATGTTTATTCTACACCAGTTTTGGTTTACCTCTCTCCTTATTTTTCAGTTGTGGTCTAATTATTTTGAATAAATTTTATGCAGACTATGTATTCCTCACTATAAAGCAGAAACAAACTGTTGGACCTACTTTTTATAAATCTTGTGAATCCTTCTGTAAATAAAAGCCAAATTTCTTGAAAATTATAATTAAGCATTCACTAGGTCTAGGTCTTCTATTTACATATTGGAGGTGTTTTCTCCACCTGACAGAGTGCCACAACCTCCCTGTAAAAGAGATGAAGTTTCTAGAAACTTATGACATGGTCCTGTTTTGATGATACCAGAACACACCTCTTTTCAAAATCTCCTTTGTACTGCTTTGTTCTGCTAAGCAGCACTGTTTCTCCAAAATTTAGGGTGTACACATCCCTCCCTTTGAGAAGGTAGTTTTGGAGACAAAGCATGGACTTGTCTCAGAGCTCTTCTACAAAGTTGTTAGGGATTTAAATGTGGATACTGGAAAGCAGTAACATTAAAATAGTTCAGCTCCTGAGCATGACAATTTTTATGCCGGGATAAATATACTTTTCTAGCACACAGCATAGACAGCTGCTACTTCACTAAGGCTCATGTTACAACTGCTGTCCAGCTCCAGATGGGTAAATGCCTCCTTTTTACTATGTTTTGTTCAGTGCATAACCCTGCACAGAAATACAGCAACAGAGTGACATGAATATTTAGAGCTCCATATCTTTTACATCATACAATAATCAGTCAGATTAATCTTTACAACATGTGTCTGGCCCATCTTACACCTAAGGAAAGAAATAGAGAACCTGACCACTTCAGTGCTGCAGAGCAAGCAGCTGTATTCACTAGAAGGAGTTTGTGTATTCCTACTTCCTCCTCCCAAACGTAGACAATGCTGTCTCAATCCTAGAATGTGACTAATTAGCAGCAAAACCAAAATTCTCAGTGTTTTTCCTGTACTGATATTGCTCAGGTTTTTTTCAGCCTTGGAAACAGCATTAGGTGGTTGTCTTCACACATAGGAAAATATTCAGCTCTTAACTAGTGAACTCTGGAAACCCAAGTGAAAAACAGACAATGTTCAGCAAGGTGTCTCATTTCACTGTCAACCAATACAGCTGACTTTGTTAAATCATCATTATTAAACTGCCCTTCTTTAAACAAAGCTGCAGAATTTTTTTTTTTTAAGATTGGATAAAAAGTATGACTTATGAAATAATACCTAGGCAAATGTCTTTTCTAAAATCTTGTTTTAGGGACACTTGCTTCAGCCACACTGCTCTTTCCACAGCATCATTCAAAATTCAGATTGGACACAGGCAACAGATGCCCACAGAAAAAAAACTCTTTCAACCATTTTCCAGGCTGGCTTCAGGCTGTGCAAACTGGAAGGAGGGATTAGGTATAAATTAAAAGACAGCCAGCTCTAATAGTACACAATCAGCATAACAAAAAAGTGCCTCAGACCTTCAGCAGCAGGCACTGCAGCTCATTAACAGCAAGTGAACACCTTCTCTTTGGTCCCCTTATGAATTTGTTGGCACAGTTATGGGGGAGGGAAAAGGTAGGGAGAGAAGGAGGTGAGAGAGAGATAGATAGAAGTAGACTACTTCTGCTTTCTTGGCCCACTGCTCACGCTTCAGGGTAAATAGATCCTTTCTATTACTGTGCACCTGCATCTGACTACTTCATTTTGATTTGGTCTCCTGCTGGGAAAATGTAGCTTCTCCCAGCACATACAAACCCTGCCATGCAGCTTAGATGAAAATTATATTCAGAGATGTGAGCGGTGACCTAAAAATGACAACTGGTCCTCAAAATATCTGATTCCTTTTAAATTCTGTAAGCTTGCATTTTGTTTGTCTCTCCTCTTCATTGCCTAGAAAAGGGGTAATAAAAGTAGTGTGTTGACAACCCTGCCACACTACATTTCTAAATTTCATTGACTGTGTACAATATTATAAAAGGAAAGTAAGTTTTCTGAAATGGGAGATACATATTGCTCCTGAAAGCAGACTCTCTCATCGGATCTTTCTGTTGTAAACTTTGGCTTAAGCAGCAAAAGGATGAGGTGTCAGAAACTGGTTTTTTTCTGGATCTGGCACATCGTTGCTAAGGCACTGTTTTCTGAGCTCTCTGAAATGCGTTTCCACACGTGCAAAATCCAATTCTGACTGTTACACAGAGGAGTGACCACAGAGCTGGGGAAGTTGCTACAGCAATATAAAATACTCTGTGCAAAACTGGTATTTGTGACTATCAGGCAGCATAAGCACTCAAGCAACTGCCTGAATTTAATACTGGCAAAAGCCTCTCCCAAATGATCTAACAAACCCCATAAAACTGTGGCAAATATCTACAGAAAATGTCTAAATAAAAAGATCACCTCAAAATAGGAATAAGAAACATCTGAGAGGGTCTAAAATATGTTTAAGGTCTTCCTTTCATACCCATAGCATTTCACAAACAAAACAAAAGAAACTAGATAGAGTCCACCCTTAAGAAAACTTAATATTTAAAATAAAAGTATAGGAAAGCATACTACCAATGCTGATTTTATAGAACAGAAGATGGCCTTTAGGAGAATCTTTAAAAGATGTTTTCAACTTCCAGTCAATTTGACAATCAGATGAATCATGGTGGCATGAATAAACAAATATTTGAGTTCTTTAAATCCTATTTTTTTCTAATAACAAGCTAAGCCTGTAGTGAAATGAGGCAACCAAGCTTAAAAGAATGATGGCCTTTGCTAGGAAAGGCCACCCTTGTGCTTCTTCTGTGAAATTATTTAGATTGGGTGTTTCTGCTGGAAGCAGTTCCTTAAGATACACTGCGTATTTCCAAGCGATTTAAGCACAATATGAAGTGGTAGTTGCTAAGGCAACAATATGCAATTCCTGTTTCAGTGATCTCTCTTAACAGCTGCATAAGCCCAGGCAAGTATGAGCTATATGAGAATTTATAAATCAGCTTGGTAAATACCCTATCAAATAACTTCTCCAGGAATTGCTTTAGGAACTCGCAATACCAAACTGTTTACTCAGACTAAAGTCTTGTCTACACGACGGAAATAGAAGTGCTCAGCAGTGGCTCTGTCAGAAGGATGCTGATGGAGCACAGACTGATGCAAGGCTGTGTTCAGCACCAGCAGCTGTGGGAGAGAATTGCCAGGAATAATAAAAGGCCCCAACATAAGCAGCACTTCAGTAAATCGCAGGCTGAACCACAGGTTGCTTCCTCACAGACAAAACAAAGCAGGAAACATTTAGGAATAGATGAAAATACTGGATTTGAGAACACAGATGACAATGTGAACACAGCACTGACACGAATCAGCAGTCAGTTCTCTCTCCCCTGACATGATTCTGGGATCCCCCAGTAAGACTGGGTGCTCCTAGAATGCATCTGTCGTCTGATATTTTTTAATCAAATGCACCAAAAAGACTGCAAAAAAAGGTCTGACTTCTCTCCAAAATATCACTATGAGTTTTCTGCTCATCCTACAACTGAGGCCAATGTTCTCTGTTCATCTCAACTGAGAACAAAGGCAGAGCAGATGGGATAAAACAGAAAAAAAAAGGTCCAGAATGACCCTGTATGCAAAGCCAAACCCATCTCTCCCCCAAAATCTACTAAAAGCTCTATTAATACATTTAACAACACACAAAATATGTAACATAACATTGCTGCAAATTAATTGAGAATATAAAATAGTGGCACTGAGAGAGTTAAAAAAGGGTATAAATATGTATCAGCTTTCTCTTCAAAAGAATACAAAAACTCCTCTTGCCTACACGAATCACAGGCTACTAAAAAAAGCATCTGAACATCATCAGAACCTGATAATGTTATTGAGGATAGGATAATGATATTATTTTCTTTTATTTTGAAGGTAGACACTGTATGATCTAAAATTACACACTTCAGGGGGTTTCCTCAGTCTAAGGCAAGGCAAGGCCCTAGAACTGCTGACATTTCTAGCGGCATAATGCTGAATGACAAATAACACCAAAGGCTTACAGAGGGACCAAAGTGAATGAGTCATTAAATAATGATAAATGCAGTGCGACTTTATATTGTTCAGAATTTAATAGCAACTAATGTCAAACTAGTTCCAATGCATTTTACTATTTTTAAGCTGTATGCCAATTATTTGCATCTAAAAAAGGTAAGCAAAAGAAATACCTCCCCATTAGCATACTAGAATAGTAATTCTGACCAATTCTTTAGTAGCCATTCAAGGAAATGAGGAGAAATCAGTTCAAGAAAATCATAAGATAAATCGCTTCTGTTCTAAAACAAAAATAAAGACATTACTACTATGGACCTTTCTAAGGTCTTCTCCAAAACCTACTCAGTTCTCAAGGCTAAGCATAAAGTTAGCACAGGAACCTCAACTGGGTGCTGTTGGGTCTGCCTCAGCACACTACCTTTTGCATGACATCAGAAGTATGTCAGATTAAAGGCTTGACTATTCAGCAAATTCTCTACACCACTATGTGCAACCTTCTCTTTAAAAAAGCCCTTATATAGCTCAGACAGTAAGAAGTACTTAAAAACTGGAAGACACTAGGAATTTCTACAATCCTTCAAATGAAGCAGCAACACCCTGTGCTGCAGCTGGATTTTAACATGACAGAAAGAGGAACCAGCTGTACAATTTAACTGCAAGTGAAATTAATTATTGAGGTCAACAAGAAACATGCTAAAATTTCTAACACAGGTGTTAAGAACACATTATAAACTTTTTAAATTAAAAAAACTACAGCGATGTCAAATATTTTGTCTGTAGTTCCATGCGTGTAACATCACTAATCAGACTACTGTGCTCTCACCTAGCAGGTTTCCAATTACACACCAAGTGTATTAGTTATCTTGTCAATTAAGCCAATGGAATGGTTTGGACATACACACTAAACAATAAATACCTAGACAGGCCTGAAACTTCTCATGGTACAAAGTCTTTGCTAACAAGAGAGAACTAGGAAAAAGAATGATCAGCAATTGTGACAGATCTTTATAACCTTCTGTGTGGGTATGGCAAGAGGGGTGATTTAAGTGTACATGAAAATGGGGATTTAGAGGGAGATTTACAGATTGTTCAGCAGTCTTGAACACTCAAGGAAGCAGTGGCCCTGCCTATCATTACGATTTTTGCAGACCATCCACAAAGGAGGTTGACAGCTGTGAAACAGGGCCTCAAAAATAAAGGAACTTCTCATGCCTCTGTGAAAAAAGTCTGCAAATACAAATAGAAATGTGCCATGTAAATACAACAATTCTCCAAGGAAAAAATACTTCAAATTTCTATTTATGCTCCTTCCCTTTCATAAGTAATCTCCCATCAATCACAGTCAAAATGCAACAGAAAATCAGAGGCACAGGAAACAAATCACCATTCATTAAAAGAAATGTATTAATGAATGTGGCACACTAGGCAGAAATCACTGTTGTATTCCCAGAACTGCTGTAAATGCTGTATTCTAATGTTCTCAAAGCCTGACTTATGAAGGTATCAAAATTATGTACAAATACTTGTGAGAAAAGTTCACACATTTGTTTTCACCAATGCCTTTGTTCAATCTTGGATCATACCAGAAGGCCAGTAGCACGCAGTATTTTATTGTCCTACCCTGCCCTTTTTCCTCTTCTGTGTTTCCACCTTTCTGGGTATTATTTTCCCCTTACTTGACTGGAATGAAAAAACTGAGTAAGACTAAAACAACGTTCCCACTCCTGAGAAGAACTCTCCAGGCAAGTGGAGACTAAGAACTCAAGAGCAGCAAGATTTCTCCTGGCTTCTTTCCTCCCCTAACTGAATCGCTCAGCACGTAGTTTTATTACACTTTTCTACCACACCTGGCCTAAACCAATTGTTCTTATTATTTTCCCTGAAAATTGTTCTGCTCCTGAAGGGACTCTGAGAACATGTCTTATGTATGCAAGAAGAAGCACAAACCATTGTTTCAGTTTCCTCCATGTTGAGATGATCCAAACATGGAGGAGGAGAAGTGATGCCTCCATGAAAAAAATGCAGCTTACTGTTTTCCACTTTTAAAATCTACTCCCCTTTCCCCTCTTACACCTCTCCCTCTATTGTACACCAGTAAAAGCAACAAAACCATAAACTGCCAGATTCCAAAGGCAAAATGCTAGTAATTAACTTGAAATTGCCTTTCAAACAACTGCGATGGGGCACAAAACCTAGCCAGGCCTAGGTCTTTTTAGTCCCTCTTACACTCAAACATCTAGCGATGAATTCCCCAAAAAGAATTCTGGATCAGAATCATCCTTCCATCATTTGTGTTTTACCTCTATGTCAGAAGCAGCAAGAAGAGCATAAGCTACCTTCTGTGAGGTGATCACATAAAATAGGTATGTAAGACAGGAGAAAATAATGATATTTAGACTTTACACTGTTTCGTGAAATTATGAATATGAAGTTGCTTGGCACAGTAGCTGTAGCTGGGTTCATCAGCTATACTGGTGAACAGGTCAGGGCTGATGGAAGTTTCATATTGCACAAGCAAAAAAATACTGTCAAGAGTGCTGGCATGGTGTCTGGAGTATTATTACAGCATACTATAATGAGAAAGAAATGAGAATGAAGTTTACTGTCTGAAAATAAGAAGGCTCAGGGTTGAAAAATTTAGGACTGCTCCTTTCTCCTAAAGGACGTGGTAGAAATGACACCACAATTCACCACACTAAAAAAATATCAAAACTTCACATAAACTAGTTTTTTTGATCAGTTCTAGCTAACATAAACTTTTAGCCGGTATCTCCTGCATGCAAGTGACTCTCCACATATTTGCACTTTCGTCCTACTATCTTTCCTAGCTGATATGTCAAAGACTATAGAAACACCTCAGGGTCACACAGGTTTTTTAGGCTCTAGAAACTCAACAGGGATTGCAGTAAAGAGGGGGATTGGTGATGGAAAACTGTGCAAATGGTGGCAACAGAACTCAGCAACACAGAGGCATTGCACTGGTTTTGCAGAATTAAAGGGCAATTTTTGTGTCCAAACAAAGCGAAACTCCACTCAACCTTCAAATCAACATTTTAACTGTGAATATCAGCAGCTTCATCATTAACATGAAGTTGGGCATACCCTTATATCGCTTTTTAGTTTCCAAGATCATAAATTAAAACAACTTACAGACATGTCTGCCAAAAAAGCTCTGCCATTTTATATAGTGGATTTTGCTATTCCATCATGCTTGAATGCTAGAGAGAGTAGAGCTTTTGCTATATTTTTTAAGGAATACTGTTAAATTTAAACTCTGGAGAGTGGTTCTGATAAAGGAAATATTTGTCCTTTCATTTGTTCTGTATAATCAAGGACAGAATTTCTTCAGGTAGTATGAGATAACTGGTCACATCTGTATTTCAAGCACTTTCAAAATAGATCTTTCAACTTCTGTCATAAAAATTCTGACCTTGTAATAAATTAGCCAAACATTTTTCCAAATAAATTTCTTTAAGCTGCAATGCAGTGAGATAAACTAGAGTGTATGCCCTGTGATGGTCCTTCCAAAGGCAAAAAAAAAGGCTCCTAAAACAAGAATTCATTCTAGGTTTTTCCCAGGTTTTTTCCTTTTATGAAGGCCAGACGGCAAGGCAGCAAATATAAAGGCTCATGGGTGCTAGTACCCAGCAATCCTCATGGCAAGAGAAGCCTGACGCTGCTGAAGTCCACTATTTATGAATGACATTAACAAATGGGACTGATGAAAAGAAAACAAGGAGTTCATACAGAGGCAAGGAGGATGAAGGGTCTTGGTAAGTCATGCAATAATTTTTCTCTCATATAACGAGTCCATTGCTAAGGAAGGGCCTAACAGGTTTACCTTTATTGGCAATAATTTCACACAGTTGATACTCCCCCTGCTCCAGGGTTGAAGAAGAGGTAATGCCTCACTTTCTAGGAAATTATTCATGAGCCAGCTTCAGTGAAGAAGAGGTTAGCCTCTCAGAGAGGTTGAGATGAGTTACATGATCCAAACTCAAGAGAGCATGAAATAAATGCAGAACCTGGGAGAGAGGATATGCCATTTCATTTACACAAAGAGAAAGGAGATTGAACGAGGAAAGAAGTCGGCAACAGAAAATCTGTTTATGAAGGAAGCGGACCAAGTAGAACAGAGTATCTGGAAGGGCTTTTTGCAAAACACAGATCAAATAGCATTATCTGCTCATACTTCAGGCTTCTCATACATCAAGTATAAATTATTGCATGGAAGAGAACATGCTTTCAGAATCTGTTTATTGAAGAGAGTCAGGCAAAGAGTTTGCTGCACAGCTCTCAGAGAGAATCAGCTTTAGGCCTTGTCACATCAATGATTTATAGGGTGACACTAGGGAAATCAATTAAGCTCTCTACGCGCCCCAGTTTTCCCATCTGTAAAATAGGGGCAAGCTGTTATTCAAGGAGAGTGCGCTTCCATTTTATAGCCTTCCTTCTTGTGTTTGGGTGTTCGTTATTTTGGTAGTTCCTACACTATTAAAAATACTAGTCTTATGTGGATGTGTTTTTATTTTAGCATTAGAATATATCCGCTCCTGCTTCATTTTAACTGTTTTTTTTTAATATAAATTCATTCTATAATTTTAGCAGCAAGATCAAATATATGGCATACAATGTGAAGGGAATACATACTTTTCCTAGAACATAAATCCTTCAGGAAGCTATTAAAAAAATCTCATGGTAGGCATGAATAGAAAATCCAAAGAAAATGAAGTCAGGCAAATGTGGAAAACTGCTATTTATTTTCACTTTAAATTGTTTTAACCGTTTTGCAGCATTTTAGCAGTTAGTGATTCTCTGAAAAAAAACTGCATAGAAAAAAATAATTGACAGAATACAGTCTAATCCTCAGGCATCTTGGAAAAAAAACTTACATGGTTCTCCTTGGGCTACTTGTTTCACAGATTTTCTTTGTTTGTTCTCTGGTGTCCACAGAGTAAGAAATTCACCATTCAGAAACAACATCTAAATAAATATATTGATGAGGTTTTAGACGGGAAAAGGAGACTCAGTCCAGGGCATTGGTAGCCTTTCTCTCCCTGCAGACAGACTTAGAATACACTGGTCACAGTTGCCTTCATCTTTATACTATCCTACACTGCTTAAAAATGGGGTAAAGGATAGAAAAAAAAAGCCAAGTAGTTCAGAAGCACAAAGATCTAATAATTTATGAATGACTGTCAGGAGGGCTTATACCTATACAATGCTTTTGCCTGTACTAGAAAATCTACCATTTTGCCTGTACAGGTAATAATACATTCAACTTTTAAAGTAGAAAGAAAACAGCTAAGGAAATGCTTTAAAATACAGTTTCTGTTTCAGTATGAAATGCTGCAGTCTCTTCTTAGGAGGAAGCCAGTGTGAATGTGAGTGGCAGATACAGTAATAAGGATTTTTTTCTGTCCCTGCCACCTGACCCCTCTGTTACACTGTGACTTGCATGAAGGATAACCACATAACTGTGAGGCCATCAGAGTCTGACTCCAGACCTGCCATGATTTCAAAATTCTCCAGCAGACAGCAAAATTTCAACAACCAGGTTCTTCAGTTATAGGAGGACTGAGAGAAAATTTAATGTGTTTAGATACTTGTCTTGCCATTGCAAATGCAATCTTCTTACTCAAGACACACCAGCTGCCTTGGGCATTAGAAAGAAAATAATTATTCTGCTATGCATGGAAAGGTGCACAGGACATTGGCTGAAAATACAGAGAAATGATGGTAAAGCAAACATCAGTTTGTGGTTACACTGAATCCTCAGCAAATGGCAAACGACTCTGAACTGGCAAATCCTTTTATCGTTGCAGTTTTTACAGTAATCTCAAATCTCTCCTTTATCTGCTTGTTTTTTGGCTTGTTTAACACAGACACTGATGATCAGTGAAGCAAAAGATTTAGTTTAAAGGTGTCAGCTAATATCTACCACAGAGCTGCCATTGCTCTTCAAACTGGCTTTACAGATAAGAGCTGGCTGCTCACTGGGTGGCCACAACAATATTATTCGAGAAAATATCTTAAGGTGTTCATATTGGCAACTGGGTTACAATATACCATGCACATGTCCAGAAATGTTATCTAAAGTCACTGAGAGGTTAACAGTAAATATGTATGCTTTGTATACAAGATACTATTCTAGAAAAACGCTGTGGTTGGGTGGTCTGATTTAAGCAAACCAAGTTGAGCCATGTCATGGAGCTGTCTATTTTTATTATTTTGTTTTGTCCTTAACAGATTATCCTTTTAGCTTTGTTGAATATAGGGTACTTTCTATTTTTAATCCCATTGCACTATATTTTTAAAGAAAACATGCCTCTGATCTTTGTAAACTTCCATTTAGTTGATTTAGCTCCCCTTCTTCCACAGGTTGCTCTTTACACAAAATGCACTTTCTCCTCCTTGGACAAAGCACTCTGAAATGCTGCTGCAGCTCATTTGGCCAGTGCAATTTTATATCCAAAAGCAACAGTGTAAATTATAGACAAACAAAGGCAGTCTTGAGCGTTCTCTGGAGACCTGAAGTATGTAGCTGACCGGGTGACACTACGTGGCCTTCAACAGTTCCTGGTTACAGTGACAGTGTTTTCCATTTCTGAGTGCTCCAGCTGAGCACTCACATGCTGTTAGTCACTAATTCTCACATGAAACTCTGAAAATACTGTATCATTGTTCATGTGTGTGTTACTGAAATAACAGACTACACAGTAAAACTGATTTTACATTCACCACTTAAGTTTGAATAACATTTTTGTCATTTAGGTTAAGATGGGATAAGATATCTCAAGTAACAACAGTCAATATTTTCACAAAACCAGTCTGAATCAAGATCAAAGCAGCACCTACTTGTTTTCACTGCACTCATGGTTTGAAACTGATTTCTATTTCTTGTGCGTTTGCTTGAGGCAGTTAAAAATAAATGATTGGTTTAAACAAACAATTAGAAAAGAAAAACAGATAGAAAGGCAAACTCTATTCAGAACTTCAATGTATTCCAAAGAGAATTTCAGGGAATGCACAGCAAAACCCCATAATTTAAATAAATTTTATGACAGACTGATGCAGCCTTTCTGAGAATTATTTTCTTTAAAGGCCATAATTGTTGTAAAGATGTATGGCACACAAGGAAAAATAGGTAGTGAGGACAAAATTCTCACTAGGAAATACTAAAATTAGAGTAGGAAGACTGTTGTGTATTTCAATAGCTCCCATTGCATACACCTGATGTTTGGATTATCTAAGAAATACTCATCAGTTTAATCAAAAGGAATCTGTTTAAAAACAGAAGAACATTCTATACAATTATTTAATTATTTGAAGAATGTAGAGATTCCTCAGTACGAGTGTACCGGAGCTGCACATAAGCTGTACATATGGATGCAATGCAATAAATCAGACACAAAAACGTAACACTTGAAAGTAGACAGACTGCTTCTTTACAAAATGTAATACCACATATTTCCCTGCTTTCCTAGAATTCTACTGACAACTTTAAGCTTTTGGAGTAATGGGTTTCACCCCTTGAACACATGCCACAGAAGGCTGAGGGAGGCACTGCACACAGTTCGCTATATAGGCTGGAAACCTAAACATTTGGTTGCATCATATAAAAGAAACACATGTACAGCAGATCCATCTGACATTTTCACACTTATTTTAGAAGATCTCTTCAACTTCCTCATGATTTCAGTCTACATTTAGTTCATTACTAAGTCCTGCAATTGCAGAACTAAAATTAATCAGAATCCCATTTACTTTTTGAAGAGCACTCAGAAGTCTATGATTTTAAATTAATTTATGCAAAGAGAAAAGCTCTTGTCTTTGTAAGTATAATTCTAAGCCATATAAATCGAAAGTAAAGCTTTAAACCCGTAATGACCCCTTTTCCATCCAGTCTTAAATGGAATAATTAAGCAATAACTTCCATTCCATCTAAGTACATGCAGCAGTGATGGGTGTCTGCTTGCTGACTAAAGCCTGAAGCATTTAATTGACCTGTGGGAGCTGATTATTGCAAGTACAGTCATACGGCATAGAAGCTATCTACTTTTTGTTGGAAGAAATCTTTCAAAGTAATTAATAATTTTGGTAATTTAAAAAGATTATGCATAACTGTTCACTATGAAGAGACTTAAGTTGTAGTCAGCAAGCCTGTTACAGATTTTTAAAGATAATAATATCTGTAGGTGTACTCATTTGGGTTGTAAATTTGACTGTTCAGAGTAATAGAACCAAAATGAATCACTGGCCAAGGGCTTGGTTCAGAACTCACAAATTATCTCTGGGTTTTCCTGGAGAGACTGACAATAAGGCATCTCTCACTGACTGTGCTACAGTCTGATGTCTGCTATTTCTATCCTTGCAGCGGAGTTTAGGAAACTCCTATGTAAATAAAATTCATACAATAGCAAACAGAATACACGCTGTTTCAGATACCCTTCATAGCTGCATACAAGAACAGACCAGTATCAGAAAAGGCAGTCTTCTCGAAGCATGTGCTCCAAAGTAACGAGACCACTGACAGAGATTACAGCCTCTACAGGTAATTCAACATAAATTCACTTTCTTAGCTAACCTGCACTGCACACTCAAAGAGGATAGATAACTGCTGGGGGGGAAAAAAATGAAAAAAACTCTTCTAGAAAGTGACAGTGTGTGACAAGAAGGGATTTAGAAGACATTTGTTTGGAAGTTCTCCTCTGTCCAAGGAACAGCAAAACAAATTCGCTCTGAGTATTGTGTCCATTGCTTGCTGTTAATAGATACTGCCTCTAAAGTACTGGGATCAAAAGCAGATTAATCTTTTCTTAGCATCTCAATGCCCAGGTGATGTCTGAATGCCTCCTCAGCTAGGCTTTCTAAAACAACAAAGAAAAACTACAAAATGTAAATATCCAGTCACAATTGTGAAGTGCTTAGCATATTAGAAGATGAATATGACTTGGTTTTCTATGTAATAATCCACCTAAAAAAGCTAGCAGGTCCTAAAGCATGTTGGAAGAGTGGAGAAAACTTGGTAGCAACTTTCACAAGAAAACCAAGCTGTTCCTATCAAACCATTTCCTCAAAACAAAACTTTTCCCACAGAACGGCTGAAAAAGACCCAAAGGTCATTGAAAATCCAGTTCAGCAGTCCTCAAGGGATTGTCTATCCCTTGGCACTAATGTGGACCTTTCAATGGGAGCTGATCATCGTAAGCAGCTAAAGAGATAACACTGACCACACAGACCTGGTGGGACTCAGACTGTCAGAACTCATGCCTTACCAAAATGACCATGCTCATATAGAAAAAAGAAAGCTTAGCAGCCAATCGTTTTCTTTTGATTGAAGACTGGGATGTGGGAAGGAGGAGTATGGTAGGTTTGTTTGCTGTTGGTTTGCTGTTTGCTTTTTTAAAACATCTGTCAAAAGTTGGGGGATAAGAGAAAAGTCCTAAGTACGATAAATACTCCTTGGTAAAGCACTTTATACAGTGTAGCATAAATTACCATTGGATAAGATTTTGCATACATATATATATGGGACAAAAATATTGTCGCATCCTGGTAATGGGAATTGTTTCTAAGAGACAAGCTGCAATATCTCAATTTGCTGGAAACATCAGATGGAAAATTTCAGCTATCAGTTACACATCCATCTTTATTTAATATATTCATACATGATCTGGAAAAGGGAGTAAGTAATACAGACTTGAAATCCATGGAGGAGATTAAAATGGAGGGGATATGCAAAGACTGGTAAGAGAAAAAAAATTGAACTATGTATAGAAAAACAAGATTCCCATTCTGAAAATGTCAACTAATCTATTTGGAAATACATAATCTGAAACACAGATGCTCTCTGGGAAACTTGGAAAGCAACAATGATGAAAAAGATTGTTGGGAGGACAGAACACTGGACATGAATTTGTAAAACGACACAGTAGTGGAAAATAACACAGACCTACATTATATTAGAATAAATACATGTAGTATTTATATCACGAGTGTGGCACTAAGCCATTGAGCCTAAACATTCCTTTAGGGCCTCGGAAAAAGAGAGTTATATTTTTTAACTCTGAAACCCATAAGTATTATTTCATTCCTCTTCCTTTCTTTTTCAAAGTTTTACTAAATTAAACCTACAATAAAATAGAAATCCCTGCAATTTTCTAAGGCTGGTTTTGCCAGTGTTGAAGAGAGTAAAATGCACAGACAAATGTCCAATCAGATGTGAGCAATGTTCTGCTTTGTGGTCACTGGACCTGGGCTAAGGCTTTCCCTTCCAGAAGTTAAATTACAGAAAGATTTTGGAATTCTGAGAAAAACAATTGACATGAGAAATCTGGAGCTGACAAGTAAAGAGGTGAGACCAAAAGGCTGACAAAGACAAGGAGAAAAGAATAACAAGCAGTGATGAGGCTGTGCAGCACCTTCGGAAGATAAGGTAGGACAGAAATACTTGTCAAGGAACCTCAGTGTATGGGTCAGTTAAAACCACACTGACCAAAATATTAGAAAAAAAAACCTGTGCCACGTGAGCCTTTATTATTGCATGATACATCACACAAATAAAATTCTTTTCAAAACGTAGCTTGTTTTAGTCTTGTTTAGTTTGCACATGAATGACATTTTAAAAACGTAAGTATTTCTCAGCATGCATTTAAAAATTTTCTAAAAATTTCTATTGCTTTGGTTATCCTCTAAAGTATTTTCCTGCTGCACCATGTACTGCCTTTGAATGTCAGGTGGCATCGATGCCCTTCAGAAAGAATATAGTTTTACCTTGAAATTGGATTGTTCTATTTTAAAGGAAAACCTCTTTATTTTCTCTCCTCAGTCCCATCAACTTCAAACGTTGCTCACTACCTGAAGCTTGTCTACCATCCTTTCCACTTGTACTACCAGTTTGCTTGTCTTGTTTTCTTTTTTTGTTTTTTTTTAAAATCAAAGCAACTTTTTTCACAATTAAAGAATACTAGATGCGGTTGTTTCATCTCAATTTGGGTTTGTGTAATAGTGGAGTGAATTTTGCAGTTTGTTATCTAATCTCTCTAGCACCACTTAAGTGATCAGGAAGAGGCCTCAGAATTCTGTCCAAAAGAAAACTGGCCAAGACTGTTTTGCCCAGCACTAATTTTTATCCCCCTTGACTGCAAGAGTTTATGTTAAAAAGAATCAAATAAGCTGAGAATATTTCTCAGAAATCCATTTAGGTGAGAAATGGATGCTTAATCCCTGCATATTTTGACCTCCCTTGATCAGCCTCACAGTTTATGCGGAGTGGAAACTGTCAAAACCACCCCTATGCTAATTATGTAAAAATAATAAGCAATATATTTTTCAGCTTAAATACAGAAAGAACTTTGGCAAGGATAAAGCAGCAATGAGACGGGAAGTCAGCATGTGCTAATCTCCACTGACCAATCCTTTAACACCAATGCTTCTCTTTTAACTATCTTTCACAGAAACCATCACAAATGACGCCAGTTCTATGCTTGCATTACGCACAGTTTTTCAGGCAGTATTGGTTCATACTCTCTGATGTGTTATGAATGCACTGTTGGATGACAGGAGCTTTTCAACCCAACTATTCCAACTCTTAGATCAGATATTCATTCAGCTGCTCAGATTGTAATGAGAAGTAGTGGAGGAAATACATGGTCTGGTATTTCTAATGCTAATTTGCTTATTGGCAGCTGCAAAAGTCAACTTTCAGGATTTTGAGGGCAAAGCGAAGATCCAGTCTAGTGCTATTTTCCTCTCTGATATCAGCCAGCTCTTGGACAATGAGAGGTTCAGGTTGTCTAGCAGCTAGAATTCACTTCAGATTCACTGAAACCTTATAGGAAATAATTTCAAGAGTCACCTTTGACACAAATACTCTGTCCCAGCTGACAACTCAGCTGTATCCCTGAGATGTACATTTGTGTACTTTAGGGAGTAACTAACAGTAATCTTTAGCTGGCAAAAGACTGCAGCCACTCTTGGAAAGTTATTTAAGCTACTATTGCCTGTGTTTACTCTTGCCAACTCGGCACTCACAAATTGTCCTCTAGCCCAGATGACAAACAAATAAAGGAATATTTTGGAACTTGTGCCTGGCTTGGAATTCAAATATCTGAAAAGGCATTAGCACTAGCACATATCAATACTATGTTGCCATTATTCTCATTTTACAGATGGAGAAGCTGTGACTAAGCTCAGAACAAATATCTAAAATTTAAGAAAGCCGAGATGAAGCTTCCCAGGCTTTTGACTCCATAGGTGTGCTAAGCACAGGCAATCTCTGCAGCCAAGGACACTTGCTCTGTAGTGAATGTGCCTAACAGAGTCATACAGTAGTTTGCCATCCTGAAATATTGAACTATTTCTGTGTCTCTCAACGCAAAACTTGTGTCCCAACAAGCCTTTTTAGAGACAAACAATGAAGTAATTTCCTGCCTTTTTAAAACAGTCCTTTTAGACTATTTAATCTCAAAGTACAGTGACTAGAAATATTTTTAGAATATGTAAATCATAGTAAAAAATCCACTTACTTTGAAGGCAGTGGAAAAAAAATCCCACTTTGAAGTAGAAAAAGAGACATGGTAACAAAAATAACCCCCAATCTTAGAAGTGCTTGATTTCTCTCTTAATTATATTTCTGAGTGATCAAACAAACATATAACTTCAGGGAGACTATCTGAAAGCAAAGATCATTTAGCCTCAGCAATAAACCAAAATCTTTTTATATTTCTTTATTCATACCCTCACATTTCAGTTCAATTTGTGTCTAAACAAGACATGTCCCTGTCAGTTTATGTCCACAGTTCACACTCATCTTTAACCTTAAATCTAAGCAGAGCTGATAACCTCTCTTTCAAGTCAACATGTATTTTGCTGGATTGATCCAACCCCTCTGCCTTTAATAGAACCCAGCAGCAGCTGGTTTCAAACTGCTTGAAACCTTGGAGATCAAAGTTTGATGAACCCCTGTCATTCTCTCAAAGAATTAAGATCTGTGAAGAATGTATGTACCTCCTCAGGCTCAGATTTCAGAAATACAGCAACTGAAATGAAGAGAAATTCAGAGAACTGTGCCAAGCATTTTCACACTGCTGGAGTAGGTGTTTTCAATTAAAACAAATAGATACTTTCAACAAAGCTGTACAGCCATCCTCACAACAAATTAATTTGCTAGAGTCTGCAAGGCAACTGGATTCTTCAGAGATGATATTGATGGAAGCTGCTCACTACTAATAGTTTACAGACAGAGCATGTGGCTGTGCAGAATAACGTGATACCCTGGATTAGATTCAGATTTTACATATATATGTGAATTGCTCTTTTCCCTTTCTGAACTACCACTCAGTATGCGGAAAACTGACATACTGGCATAAGCCACACGCAACAATTTGAGGTTTCTCTTGTCAGCCAGACGCTATTTATCATGCTACCTTTCAGCAGTGCTCAGTATACCACAGTTTTATTAATAATCATTAGGTTGCCCTTCATCATTCTATAGGAAACACCTACTACCTATTTTGATTGCAATCTAACTAACCAAAAAGCATGACTGCCAGGACCTGAAACAGTCTGATAAAACAAAGAGTAAAGCAAGACCCCATCAAAAGTATTTAAAGGAAAAAAACCATAAATTAATCTCTGCAAACAATTCCTGTTTGTCCTACTGGATGCTCTGAAGTCAGGGTAGACATCTGCATTTATGTGTTCAACTAGCAAAAAAGGTGTTTCGTATTTGTTTTTGCTTTTAAATGAAAAGACAATTTCCTTTAACCCTAAAGTTAAGAAATTTTCTCCCTCCCTCCACCCTTTTCTGTATGATGACAACAAGTGCAGTAAATTTTATAGATTTACTCAAGTCCTAGGTGGCTTATTACACAACCTAATTAAGATACATAGAAAGTAATGTCAGATTTGCATTTTTCAAATGCCAGTTTTATTAATAGCCACTTTTACAAATGTAAAATATTTTTCTTTTCAGCTACCTTCTTCTCTGAATTAAGACATGTGTGTGTGTGTTTGTACAACTGATGATCCATAATTTGAATTTGCTCTGCCATATATATATGTATACACACACACATGCATACATGGACATGCACTCTAAATCCCATCCTGAATGTGTAATTCTTCCATCATCACCATTTATTTATCATATAGTCCCGGAAGACCAATCTCTCTTCAAGATAATTGGCATACCATATGCAGTCTCCAGTAACAGAAAAAAACCCAAGTCCCTAAGAAAACAAACAAAAAAAGCCAGTAAAAGCACATTATCCTTTAAGGATCAAAAGCTGCAAGAAAGGAGAACAGCTGCATCTAGATTCTGTGCACTGAGCTTCACTCAGGGCCCTCCTCCCCCTCCTGAATGCTGTGCAGATTCAGTCACCCTAACACAAGAATGGAGTTGCTGCATCAGACTCAACAGCGTGTGTGAAACTCAAGTTCCCTCTTCCAACACAGAGGATTTTGGCAAAAAACCTGTATACACACATTAGTGGACTTCTCATCCCCCAGATATTTCTCCTCCACGCAACAAACACAACTAATGAGTTAGAGCCAGCAAATGGAATACCTGCAAAAACACCCATCATTCACAAACACAGCGCCTGATGTGTTGGCTGTGCTGTTCACATTTTAGGCAACAATCAGTGACAGAGTGGATTTAGGTAGAAATTTAACTTTTTCAGTTAAAGAAAGAGAGCATATGCTGTGGGACACCAGGTACTGGTGTTCTTTACATTAATTATATTGTTTATTTCTGCTTGGTTTATTACTGGTTTATTTTTTCTGTTGCTAGTAGCCTATGTTTTGACTAACGTTTTTAATTGGCTTGCTTACTAAAGATCCTTAATAGATAAAAAGCAACAAAAGCAAATCTTACCTCGGCAGCAAACAATTTATAGCTCAGGATTCTCTACTCAGACACAAACAATGAAATCCCTATTCAGAATATCAGATAGTTCTGAATATCAAAAGTTACCACTTACACTTTTTTTGTCTAGTGCTATTTGATACTCTCCAAATTTTCACAGTATACGAGGGCAAAGTTTAATTTTAATGAATGCAGAAAAAAAAGAATTATTAGTATCTGTCAAATTTACTCAGCTACTTTTTAAAGTGATCAATCACATTTAACTGTGAAATGCAATCTTCCTCCGTGTTCTCACCTCCAAATACTTGAGAGTACAGAGTCCTAGAATTAATGAACAAAACATTACATTTGATGAATTATTTTCTATAATGCACTTCCCGTACTGATGATGTGTAAGAAGTTGTACAAATGGCAAACAGAAGAAAACAAATCTTTTGTCAGCTCTGAAACTGCTGTACTAATGGAATATCCTGTCCAATTGTGATAAGAGAACCTCCGATGTTAAACTCTGAGCTTGGATCTCCAGCTTGAAGTCCAGCTTTGTTATGCATCAAATCAAGATGCAAACTGAAACAAACTTTTCTTTCTTTGCTGAACACACAAGCTTAATATCTTTGCAAATCAGACTCTACATTCATACAGTATACTGTCAGTCAAATTTCAAAGTAATTCTTTAGATTCTACTTTCTAAAAAAAAATGTTCCTTTCCTCTACTAAGTAGATAACTGCTGTACAGTAGGGTGTTACAGATATCACTCTTAGGAAGACGCCCTTTATCAACGCTAGTAAGATCTACACTACACATTTCTAAATCAATCTATGCTGAAGAACAAACTCATTATTATCAGCTCCTGGTTTTATGACAAAAATTTGGCTGAAACACCTATCAACAAACAATATGGTTGTAATACTCTGAGTAGTATTTTGAAACTTCAAATTCAGCCATGCTGTCTCTCTTTGCAAAACCAAGAATATCTTGGTAAATCCCTGAAGCCACAGGTTATTGAAATCTAGAGAAGTGCACTGGGTCTGGCTGAGCTGGAGTTCATTTTCCCTTAGCAGCCCTCATAGAGCTGGGCTTTGCATTGGTCACTGGAAAGGTGCTGATAACATTCCCGTGTTTTGGCTATTGCTGGGCAGGGCTGGCACAGCATCAGTGCTGTGTCTGTAACACTTCCTCCCCATCAGCGGGCTGGGAGTGGGCAAGATCCATCCACTACAAGAAGTCACCTGTTACGTCCTATCTGAGACTCAACGTACCACAGTATTTCACATGCAAAAAACACAGGGCACAGGGTGTGCGTGTGTGCGTGTGTGTGGGTGTGTCGGTGTGTGTGGGGGTGTGTGTGTGTGTATGCAGAGCAGTTTAACATCTACTGTAGGCACGAGCCAGCATTCAGGATGCAAGCTTCCTATAGGGCCAGTGGAAGGATGAGTCAGAGTCTGAATGAGCCAAAATGTCTGAAGAAGATGGTTTAGTTAAGTGACAAACTTATGAGCTTAGAAGATGCTTGAAGGCATTTACATCCTTATGCTTCAGGACATTTTTATAGTAGAAGACTTTAAAACTGAGAAGATTATACAGCTAAAACTGGACATGGGCATACAGAGAAATTCCGTACAAATGTAAATGACAGGTTTTTTTTAAAAGCATATACTCAAAGTATTTTTCATCACATTAAGGCTACAACAGTAGAAAAACTGCAGCACTGGATCCCCACTGCTGGGCCTCAGCTTGAAGCAGGACTGTATGACTGCACAGACATTACAATTAATATCACCAGAAAAAAATGAAGAAGGTAGAAGAGGCACTACAGGAAAACTGAACACTTTAGAACTGAGAATCCTGTGACAGGATTCCCCCACACCTCACGCACACACACCAAGGTTCTCTGTAGCTTTGTGAACATGTGCAAAAAAGTTTATATCATCCAGGGGAAACCACTATGTAAACCTGTGGAGAGAGAGGAAATAATAATGGCCCACACCTAGCAATGCCATAAAGTTTCATGCCATTACACTTCGGAACATTTTACTAAACCAGAAACGATGGGCAAGAACCGCCCATCATGTGAGAAGCCAGAAGGTTTGAGAAACTCACTCAGGGTGTGAGTGCCTGAGAAGGAAAGGCACTGCTGCCACACAGCCCCAGAGGCTCCCCAGGCTTGCAGCTCCCTAGCTTTGCTGCCTTAATGAAGCCTGTTTGATGGTCCCCCCTTCCCGTGTAATGCAGGGGTAGCATATCGGATCCCTGCAGATGCTGGGAGCTGAAGGCAACAGAAAGAAAAGCTTTGACGTTCTGTCATGGAGATGACAGGGCAAAATGGCCTGCAATAAACAACAGTTTGAGCAGGATAATTCGATGCATTGAGTTCTTAAGCTCTTCCAGACACGGAACTTAGCTTGGGATGTGAGATAAGGGGACGCAATTACTGCACTGAATAGAATGTGGTTGTGTGAAACCAAGAAAAAGGAACCTTTCTGTGAATGCAGGAGAAATAATCCACAGGCTCTCTTTTATTTTATTTTTTTAAAACCCTCCCTCCAGTCATCAGCTTTTAAGAGGATTCATGTGCAGGTCATATACTCTGCAGACTGAAACAATCAATGTTTCTAATCAATTTTTAGTCATTTTATTTTGCCATTGTTGCATTGCCACTGCAAAACAAAACAAAAAATTAAAGCCCAGTAAAAACCAGCAAGCCTACACGAAAACGTCTTTTCCTCCTCCTTCCTCCAGCAATCAGATTTACAAAAGTAGCTTTCTAACTGCTGCATATGTTTTTAAATCTGTGTAAAGCCCCAGTTTCATACATCATAGTGGCAGTTTAGCATCTCTACACTCACGAAAGAATATATGAGCAGAGTTATGTTTCTCTGGAAATTGGCCCCAATTATTGGCACATAGGCAGACTCGCAAGAAAACCACACTGCTGGAGTACTTTCCATAAATAACAGGTTGTTAACCCACGCCTGTTGGGTCCAGTCCATCCTTTCTAAGCAGTTATTTAATGATATTTCACATGCAGGGGAGCTGTGGGTAAACATGCACGGAAACTGTCTGTCTGCAATCCAAATGACAGAAAAATTGTGAGCCCCAGATTTACATCACACTTGAAAAAATAATGAGTGTCACGGGTAATTTTAGAGCTGAAAAAAAAGTTTCTTTGCAAGTCTAATGGGATTGTATATGCTCCTGCAAATAAATACCCAATAGGCAAGGATCATCTTATTGAATACTTGGACTGGCCTTTGTGTACTGCACTTGATAGCTAAAATGTTTACTGATGTTTGAATTTTCTCTTGTGATACAGAAATTTAAAGACAATTTCCTTCTCGTTTAACACACTGATTTTAATAATACTGCTTATACCACAGTGTGAGTTTAATCTCAAAGACTCTTCACATATTCTAACAGAAAATGAAAATCATGCAGTGCAAACCAATGTTATCACACCTACCCTCTAAAGAAGCATATAAAGTGTTTAACCTGATATGGTCATAATGCAAGACAAAATAGGAGACAGACCACAGTCACTTTAATGAATTCAGCAAAATACAACTGACACAAGCTGTTGCCTAAATGGTCAGACTTGGAACACATCAAATCCTTGCAGGAAGTTTTGCAGGACCAGGTAAATACGACAATTTAAAATCTCTCTTCTATATTACAACCACCTAGCAGTACAATCACAAGAAACAGCTCTGTTAGCAGAACATTGTCGTCAGAATGTTGGCTTTCATTAGAAATCATATTAGTTAAACATTTGCCTACATTTAGAAAGTTGGAAATTGGTAAAATCAAATGTACCACTTCATCTTGAATACAGAGACTCCTAGACTTCTGATTACTAAATATTTGGCACTAAACATTAAACTTAATTGACAGGACAATGTAATAAATTAATTGGCAATATGTTTTCCAACATGTATTTATAATTACTAATAACCCACAACTCCTAGTCCCAGTTCTCCCTGAACCCCCCCCCTTGTTATTTGCTCTTTGTCAAAGAAGCTTGCCAGAATTTTCAAATTTCAGCACTTGTTTTAAGGTCAAAGCCAGTATCCTAAGGGAAATAAAAAATTTCAGAGCACTCTGAGAAAAATGGTATTTGAAAATAAATTTAACACTCCATTTGTCAGGAACATCTTGAGGTGTCGTCAACACAAGAAGAATAATTTTCTAGAGATGTTTCTTTCATCACCTCAGTTCCAGATTTCCAGGGATGGAGAAATTACTCATAAGATTAATATTCTAGCTAAGGCTATGTCGCTTTCTATGTATCACTGAAGGAGAAGAGAAAGGTCTGCTTTCTATATGGGACATCTACATTCCCACATCTCCCTTTCAGTAACTGCTTGCAAATAAAGTTTTAGTGTGATTTTGCAAAATGGTAAACCATTTAAAATTTTTTTTCAATGTTTTCCTGGTACTTTTTTAAAAAGTTGAAAAATAAATAAAAACCTTCATATATACTTCAGGCAGTACATATATATATACATATGTATATATAAAAGATAAAGAGATAAGAAACATGGCTACAGCACCCCCCTCAGAGACTTAATATTTTACTCGAATGGTCCAATGCCAACCTGCAAAATTTATATGGTATATTCAAACTTAGGAATTGAGAAATATTTTAGAGCTTTCTTAAGCAACAATTAGTCTTGAACAGCTTTTTTTTTTTTTTTAGATACAAAGATTAGCAGGACATAAACAGTTTTAAGGAAACGTTTACCAATTTTACCACTTCATAAAACACATGGCTCTCAGAGACTTCTTGGTTACCTAAAACTACTCAATTGTACTAGGAAGCCAAAATCAAATATTCAAAAGTTACCTCATTCACACCATGAGTACTACTTCAGGGTTGAATCAGAAAGACAAAATTATTTAGGATTTTCTGCTGAGGACTTTCTCTTCCCTAGGTCAAGACAACAGCAGAGTTAAATGGTGCTGAGTGCTATTAAGACTTTTATTTGCTAAGTATTAAAGACCTTATTTATATATCACTGAAGTTTAACAGATGAATAAAAACACCATTTCATTTTCTGCCTACTCAGCAGGCAAAAGTTTTCTCCTTTCTGAATGACTGATTCCCTGCCAAATGCCCTTGTGACTCACTTTTCTTTTTGTAAGGAAATAAATACCATTTATGAACTTACTTTTTAAGAACCCATTTCTGACTAAAGTTCTTTACATTATCTTTAATTTATAAAATACTACTCCATACATACGCAAATAAATTCTGCAAAAAGCAAGTTTTAGACACCTATAAGAGAGGTGTCTGCTCTGAGGCAGTGAGCTAAGGCACTACTGTAAGGTTTGGTTATCAGTTCCCTGTACTTCAGATCCCTGATGCTAGAGCAGTGCTTTTTTCAGTACTTCACAAGTCCTTGTGAAAAACTTGTGAATGCAGAGATGGCTGATGCCAATTAGAAATAGGTAAGAGGCCACAAGCAGAAGGAGGATAATAAAAACCCAATGGACATAATTCATTGTTCAGTGAGTACTGTGCATGCTATGCAGTACATATGATAACATAAGATCATGTAAACGTAATTCAAATGTACAAGAGAATGGGAGTAAAAGCTGACAGACAACCACGAACTTGGTCTTGCTGATTCAGGGAATCAGATCTCGTACAATGTACAAAACCCAGAAGAGGCGATGAACTTGCTGCACCAGTGAACACCTGAGTCAGGCATGTGGTGTCAGGGCTCTTTTTACACATCTCTCATAAAATGGAGATTCACTAAAGCTGGAAGGCTACTCATTCAAGTGGAAGCTTGGTGCAACAGCGGGAAGTTGAAAAACCTGGCCAACCAAGCTTGCCTGAAGAGGAAGAAGTCTGTAGTATGAGACTACATTTAAAAGGAGAAAAAAGCCTATGTGCTACAGCTAGATCTTATACCTCAAGGCACCCAAAAGACTTACAAAGAATGCATGCGAACTAAAAGAAATAAATTAAGTTTATGCAAGGGAGAGGAAGAGTGGGTCATACTTTCTTGGCAAAGGTGTATAATCTATCTGTAGGATCAAACACAGACAAAAGCAACAGGCAAGAACTGGACGAGATAAGGACATACTCCATGAGAGGAGAATAGGGGAAGTTTCTTCCACAGGGGAAGAAACTCTGAGTTCAATAATGTGGTTCTTCACCCAAGAGTGGGAGAGGACATGAAGCTGTGAAATAGAGGCAGCCATTTATTACTTTGCCTGGGCTTGTATACTACTTACATAAAGAGTCTGGCATTTGGAACCTTTACAATGTCCACGTGCTTGTTAGACTAAAAGACTGACCAGTCCTGAAGAAACAAGTTTTAATAAGAAGCAGCCACAAAGTTGTGAAACTTGAGTGTTTCTGAGCAAGTAATTTAATGCATGACGACACCTGTGAGATAGTTTTAATAAGAAATGTATGTTTGTGTTTATATATGATGTCTACATAGATGTACTGGGGAAGCAAAAGAGAAAAGGCATGTTTCTCTTGGCCAAATTCATTGTACGTAAGAGAAATTCCTTGTATTTGGTATTTTTTCCTACAAGCTCTCCTGGTACAATTCCAGGCCTCCATTTAAGAATATTATTTCTGTTACTCTTTCTTACTAAAAATCACATGTAATCTGCTTTTACCTTCACTTGCTGATATTTTTGCATCCATTCTCTGCTAAAAGCTCTGCTACTCCAAAAGCTTTTTGTATACCCCAAACCATATTATCTGTTTTCTTCTTTCTCCCAAAGTCATTGTTTTGTTTCTTCTTTTGTTTCAGGGAACCACTATTACAAAAATAGTGAAATAACAAATAGAACTGAGCTGTGGGAGTTGCTCTACTAGAAGATGTAAACAAGGCACAATCTGGGTGAAAGTGGACCAAATGACACATCAGGGAAAAACACCAGCTTTCCTCCAAGCACTCATCTTCAAGTCATGAAGGTGTTAATAACTGCTATCAATCAGGTCTTTCCTCCACAGGCAACTACAGAGGTGAGATGTTTATCTGCTAATTAGGTATCAGTACTCCAATATGTTCTACCTTTCCCTTTCAATTCTGACTGAAATAACAGCATTCTGTTTTCCAAAGCATAAGAAATCCCTTAACACGATCAGATACCACATTAAAAATTTGTTTGTGATATACAAAGGTCTGAGCAGGGAAATGTCATCACATCACACATGCAGGATATGAATGCTTGCCCAGCTATGAACCCTATCAATATCATACACATGCTGGCAAGACCCTCACTTTAACCATTTCTGTTTCACTAGATTGATATCTAGTTATTGGTATTGCTTGTTCTGTAATTTGTAACTGGTTTTGTAATTACTTGTTGCTCTCCTTTGATTAACCTGACAGCTTTACATAAATCGTTTTTCCTAGGATCATGACGCTTTTTTTTCATATCCAGTCAGACATTAGCTGTGCTGGCACCTGAAGTGTCCCACAATAGACTTAAATGAGAATGGAAGACATACTTGCTAAGAGGTTTGCACTGGTCTTTGATCTCTCTGAATAAATCTGTAATGGCTGTAACTCCATGATAAAAACAGCTCACGAGCAATTAAAATTTAATTTTATTTCATTTTCACTCAGAGGGAGTATTCACCCAATTTTTGTACTATAAGCACCTGGTACAGCTGTATGGTAAGATAGGAGTTGAGCAAACACAAATTTCCTCTCAGAGTTGCCCACTAGACCCGGATCTACTGTCAGCACCACTACACAAAAAACTTTTTGTCTGCTTACCCTGTTTTCTGCACCTGTTTTTTTGCCCCAATACCACATTCAACAGCGCTGCAAAGGAGAGGGAGTAAAGCTCCCTCTCTTTACTCTGCTAGGGAGTAAAGCTTTGAGGAAACTGGGTGATACATTAGCTGCAAATAGATGAAGCTGAGTGTAATGTGAACTACTTATCTAATTACAAACGCAGACTGATTTATCATGCAAGTTTCACCTCTGTCACTCTCCTTGTTGCTAGTAAACTTCTGCACTACTGCAACTCCAAGGGAAGCTTCAGCAGCCCTTGTCCCATCAACCCATATAAATTTTGGAAAGGACCCTCACATGAGCCTGGCCACGACAGTTTTTGGGGCCTTATTTTGATTCAATAAATTTTGGAGGAAAAGAACACTACCCAATTACTTTAATGTTTGCCTTGACAGACATGGAAGATAGAAACAACTTTCTTCATAAGATGCCCTTCTCCATAAGTCATAAACAAATAATGTTCACTTCTGGCATGGAATACTATATTTAGTTGGTTTTATTTGTTTGTTTTGTTTACAATTGAAAGTACAGAAAATGCTACTTTTTGTTAAGTACAAGGCTTTTCTTTTTATCTTCCATTAAGTATCCACTAAAAACATCTGTTTGTGCATACTTTCATCAAATACATTATCACAGTTTTCTAAGCACTGGAGGAGATTTGTATACTCTCTGTGTTAATAAGGATATCCTGCAACCACTGATCAGCCAGCTGCAATTCAAATGATAATATTTATTTTAAATTTCGTTCTTACTGGTCAGAAGATACTTGCTGCTGATAAAGCATTGCAGTTTATACCAATGTTATAGTAATTTTTAATCAAAAAAACCCAACCAAACAAGCACTTGATCTCTCAATGCATTTCTTCTACAAGCAGCTTTCCTTGTCCTAGCTCTTTAATGCTACGTTAATGCAGCAGTGCATTTTTCTCCATTAACGGTAAGTCACCATGAACTACTGACTACGTTTTAATTGCTTATGCATGTGTTTAATTTAATTTATATCACCATTTACCTCACTGCTGAAATAACACAAGTCTTTCAAAGCTGTAGGCACCTAATACCAATCTAATGATCAAAACTGCTCTATCTGATTTTTGTATTTAAAGGGTTTAAAGATAACAGCCATAATGTCCTATTAGACACAATGGCATGATTTCAAGGCTGTCCTATCAACTTCATCCTGACAACTTTTCTATTTCCCACAGCTGCCTTGCTCACTTATTCCTTAGTGCATAGAAATAAAAGTATAAATCCAGGTAATGAAAACAGTCAAGCTGCTCATAAAATGTCATATTACTCTGAGACTGCACATCACTTCCCCAACAGTATCCTGTCAGTCACATGCTCATTCTCTAAGTGACAGAAGCACTGGCCTGAAACATGCTTGGGAGAAAAATCCACTCTAAAACAAACAAACACAAAGCTATCACCAGCAAACCTTAGAAATTTTCCCCTTAATCCCACACTCACAAGGCATTCGATACTATTTAAAAAATACTTTTTAAAACAGCCATATACAAAATGGAGGGGCGTAAAGGTGACAAGCACATCACTGTGCTTATTGTGTCACTGACAAATCAATAACTGAGATGTGTGGATATGGAGATACAGCTCTTTTTTTTTAGGACTATGATGGATGGAGTATGTGACACTAACAAAATGTCAATGCATTCCTTCAATAGAAATTTATGCTGTCAACAGCAGAGTTTTAAAAGTGCTGGGTTTGGTTTGTTTTTTGGGTTTTCCTGATCTTCAGGAAAGTGTAGTTAACAAGTTCGTAACTGCTGTGACTAATCTGTAAGCTTGTGATTAATGTCCCTATTAAATATCTATGATATTCCTAAAAAGATTTAACTCATCACACTTATTCTGAACCTGCAGCTTTACTGTTAAATATGGCCTCTAAAAGATTAACTTGTATCTCTCCAAAAGACATAAATCTGTTGACACATAAAGACATTCAGAGAACTTGCAAGATGCATGAACAATTCCTGAAAGCGCTAACTGGCCAGTATAACTTACTTCATTTTTTCATTAGAGAAACATGATCACCTGTAAATAGGTTTGGGGAACAGTGCACCTACTGGAAAGTGAGTAGCTCAGGAACCAAAAGTTACCTCTCTGCACACCTGACACAGCCATAGTTTTACACTAACTGGCATTGTAGAGATTTTGCCTTGCTGGTTTATTTTACAAATTGAACATGTTAATGAATGCAAAAGCACGTCAATGCAAGGACCAGTTTTCCAACTAACCTCACACAACTGAGATTCACTTTTGTAATGTACACAAGTGAAACAAAAAAAAAAAGGACTGAAAAGAATGCAAATCATCATTTGAGAGCACTGAGAAGCTTCAGAGACATAACTGGAATGATGATCCTATTTTGTCCAGCCTATAAATCTGCAAAAATATTCCTATGGTCACTGTTCTCTACGAAGCTTTGATGTTCCCAGGGTATGTACAGACACCTATTACAGGAAAAATTAACACAATTGTTTTTAACTTCAAATCTTTCTAAATTCTTGCTTATGTGATTTACATATTGTATATTATTAGAATATACACAATATAGTCTCCTTTTTATGGCAAGAAAATCTATACTTCTGGAATGCCTTCTTTTGCAGACTTGATTTCTCACCATTAACGCTGCATTAATTAACATCTCTCACATTTATGCAATTAAAGCAAATGCTGTTAAGCCAGTAGACTCTTTTGCAGCACAGCAGCCATGCTGGCCATCCTGGAAATTCATTGGCAAATACTCTAAATTCCACCTCAGTGCTCTGACATGACACAATTTTACCACAGAGCAAGAGAAAATGGGCTATAAAAGCACAGGCTTATGGTTGAGAAAATGGAATATGCCACTGCCATTGAAGCAAAACAACTGTAATGGTAAAATCAGTATATGGAAGCTTGCTAACAGTGATCCTAGCAGCAACAAGAAAATCGAGGCTGTAGATGTAGTCACGAGAGATGCTACATTCCTGGAGCCAGCTGCTTTTCCAGACAGAGCCAGGGAGCTCACCTTGCCAGCTAAAGAAAACAGTCACCTAAATGGTTAAAGAACCAAGTAGTCTTAAATATGAAGAGCTGTTACAGAAAATGGATGTAAGTATGTATCTTTCATTCATTAAATCCCAACATCCTCATGAATTAAAGCTTTAGAAACACCAAAACATGGACTCAGGAACTTATTCCCAAGGATCTTTACATGCTTAACTCCTTCTTAAAAGCCTCATCCTCACCACAGGTCAAAAAGGATTAAGGAATGTAAACACTTTTCAGGGTCTTAAAATTCATATTACAGACGTTACAGATGTTACAATTCTCCTCCTTTATTTTCAGTTTAATCCAACATTTCCAAGCGGTGGAAATGGACTACCAAGGACCCACAAGGCATCACTTAGCAGTCATGTGAACACAAGTATTTAAGAGTCAAGTCTCTCTGCATATGGTACAAAGGAGGCCCAAATACGAAAAAAAATTTTTTCCTTAAGGTCTGACTCTTATCAGGAATCCTTAGAGTGTGCTTTCTATACTGTCTTGCACAGGTTTAAGATGACACTTAAATGTTCTGCAGGATTAAAAAAGAAAAGAGAAATATTGTTCTGAGAAACACATATGACTAAAATTATCATTGTGAAATGTAACTCAGTGGCTTCACAGTAGCTGAGTTACCTAATGGTCACCAAATTCTTTTATTTATGAACACAAATAATAGGCTTTGGCAGATGACTTTGGCCTGTTTTTCTTCAAAATTTATTCATCAACTCCGAGGAACAGAGAAGTTTGTCATTCAAGAAAGAGAAAAATATACACATATATACATTAAGAATGTAATAGGTAGATCTGATAACCTTCCAGATGATCCGTATTTTAAAATAATAACTGCTACATGAAAGAGTCCTTTGACCAGCAACACAAAAACAAGTCCCAGGATTAAAATTTACCACTGCAAACAACTTATGAAGATGTTTTTTCCTCTCTTTTCCCTTTTTTCTACAAACCCTAGAGCTACTGTAAAAACAACTGGGACCTGGATAAGCTTGAGAAGTGGGCCCATGAGAATCTCATGAGGTTTAAGAAAATCAAGTGCAATGCACCTGGGTTGGCACAGCTCCTGGTATCAGCACAGGTTGGGGTATGAACAGATCAAGAGCAACCCTGCTGAGAAGGATTTGGGGGTGCTGCTAGATGAGAAGCTCAACATGATCCAGCAATGTGCACTTGCAGCCCAGAAACCCAAACCATTCTGTGATTCTATGGTTCGAACTGCTAAATATTTTGCAAATAGAGTGAGAGAGCATGGATCCACTACCCCTGGTTCCCCAATACATAAGGCAATTTACAGAAGATCAGAGGGCTAGGGCACGGGCTTCATTTGGGACAGTATTTCAATAAAAAAGAACAAGCTCTTATTTGGAAGAAAACCAGGTAGGAAGAAGAGTAAACAATTTCCACTGCACTCTCTCTCAATCTGCTGTAAATTAACCCAATTAGTTTAAGAATATTTTCTCCCTCAATTCAAACACCTCCCTAGATCAAAATCAAAAACATTTATTAACTGGTGCTTCCAACTGTGACAGAAATTACAGTCATTTTTGTAGTAGAGATGGTGTAAAAATGCAATCTAAAAATATGATTAAAAGCTCAAAAGATGAGTAACCCAAGATCATCTTGGAAATGGCTGTTTGGATACTGCTAAAGAAATGCATTTGGAGTTAATTAGTTTGCTTTTTATCTGTTCCTCAATTAAGAACTTCCTACTCTCCCTTAATCATGAAACAGCTATTAAATTTAACAGACCTGTCTAGATGACCTTACACGAGAAGAATAAATTAATTGAACAGATTTTCTTAAAATATGAGAACCATTTTATGAATATAATGGTACTGGGAACATTCTGATCCTTCTAGACTTTGAATTATATCAAATCAATTCCATATATAACATTTTAAATTCCTCCTGTAACTCTCTTAAAATAAGTATTTTGGAACACTGTTTTTTCAGGTATTTCTTAAGAGTAGATTAATTCTTTTTACCCTTTACAAAAAAAAAAACCAAAAAAACAAAAAACCAAACATGAAGAAAGGTGCCAACATGTGAGAGAGCACATATGGGTAAATCATGTAATATTACAGTCATTAACACTACATTGCAATGAATTAGAAAAATGGGGAAAAAAACCTCTAGAAGATGTGATTAAAACACATTTCTACATACAAAACAAGGATTCATCCCCTAAGTGTAGTTCCTTTGAATCCTGCTGGAAACCTGTGTTGGAATGTGGGGCTTTTTGTCTAAGAAATGTCTTCATATGTCAGAGCAATATCTTTAGTGCTTTCCCCCTCAGAAAGTAAATTCAAGTTTCTGTGCTGCACTTTCTCCACGTGTGAATATGGCAATAATGAACTAGAGAGAGCTACAAAGCTGTACAGTGATGGTTTACAGATATCTGCTGCTTTCTGATGCATTCTAGAAATACTTCTTTTTCAAAGGGCAGGCAAACCACAACAGTGGATCTGCTGTGCCATCTCCATTCACCCCACAATTGATTCACTCAACTAGCAGCTGAAGTGCCCTGCTTAAACTTTAGTATTAAGTTAAAAAACATCAATCTTTTTAAAAGAAAGAGCTCATATTTTCTCAAATCTTAAAAAAAACGCTAACCCACACAGTGTTGCTGTGTTCTAGGTTTGCCAAAAATCATGAAAATATGCTGTCATAAACATGGAATCATATTCCCACTCATGCTGTGAGGATGCTGGTAATGGGGAAAAAAAAGCACGGACTTCCTAAACAAAGTCCAAAGCTACTCTACCCAACAGGTGGGCAAGCAGAATCTTAGATGCAGAAGCCCACCTCAGGAGGCTCAAACTGACTGAGACATATCAGAGTGGAGATGTGCAAAAATTTTACACATATTTAGTAAACAAAACACAGGCCTTAAGATGTCCATTAGCCACTGCTAACATATTAAAATTTGCTCAGAATGAAGATTTGTCCATCATAGAGCAGGAGAAAGGCTAGTTCTCACTGGTTTAATACAGCAACAAAATTAACTTTCAAGCACACAGCTTAATAAAATGATACTCTGCACCCCAAAGAAACAAGTCTCCTAGGGGCACCATGAACTAAATTTGATAGTGTTGTAACATAAGATTATCTTTACATGTCCCCTAGAAGAAACAAGGTACCAAACACAGATGAGAAAGCAACACCCTTTTAAGATTGGGGTGAAACAATACAGGAATGTGTCAAGATTTTTAATCTAGATGCCTGACCTCAAGGCTAATTGAGAGTTCCTGCTGTCTGTACTGTCAGCCCCATATTATACAGACAACAAAAATAACAATCAAAAGGCAACCATAGTAAAAAGGCATATTATTCTGACTTTCAAATTTCACCTATTAAACAACTGGCCCTGTTGATGTCGCAAGTAAAAAAACCAGTAGCATTCTCCACCTCAGAAAAAAATCATTATTTCATGAAGCTGCAAATGCAGCTGTGCTAGGCATAAGAGTTATACTGCATTTGCCCAAATGTTACAAAATACAGGTTCAATAGTTCCTTGGCTTATTTTACAGCAGTTCAGTACTGCTGACTACCAAAACAATTCCTGAAAGTATATGATAAAAATGAGGTGAGATGTCTCTGTCTTAATAAATTCACTTTTCCTGAACCTAACTGCAGTGCAGAAGCCTGACTTTGACTGTTCGTACACCACCTCTCTTATCAATTCAATCCTTTTTATTTAGAAAAATTATTTTTATTATATGATTTTTCCAGTCCCTTGCACTTGATATATCTACTGCTATAGTGTTTTGCATGTTGACATCTATTGACAAAGAACATGGAAGAACAGAGTTAAGACCTTAGAATGATAACTTTTTGTAGTCAGGGCAAGACCTTAAGATAAAAAACATGTGAATCCAACTCAGCTGTCATGGTTCAAGTCATCTTGGGCAGCAGAACAGCACTGACTAACCAATGGCTGTCTGAGCTCTAAGCCAACATAGCTTTTAAGAAACATAATTTGAAGGACATTAATACCATCACACCACCGTACCATTAATAACCATTTTCATTCAAAATCCCACTATGTAGGGTATTACTGCTATTATTTTAGACAAACACATAATTCTCTGGATACACCTGGACCCAAGCCCCAATAATTCTACAGAATTCACCTCATTTTTTTACTGTTAGTAGGAAAAAACCTGACCAGGTTAATAGGGAAGAACAGCTGATGAATTTGCTTCGTTCCTGGGCCTTGCAAGAACTGGATGGATAAAAAAGTAAGCCCCCTTTTTTCAGATGGATGCAGACAGCAACAAATACAGACTGTTAATATAGGAAGCAAAGTAGCAAGGACAGCAAGAAATTCACTCAAGTCTTTTTAGAGAGACCAACGCTGGAGAGACAAGTGAGGTTGCACACTCCTTGTAGCCCAGCAGTACATTTCTGAAAGCAATCTTCTGGTCCAGGAATCTGTTTAGTATTCTGGCTCTTTCTTTCCATTGCCTCACTTCTTTCTTCCTCCTCTTCTCTCTTATGCTCTGCTGCAGCAGGATAAGAGGAAGTTTTCAAGGCAAGGTAGATGAAAAAGATGGGAATCATAAGGGAAGACTCTCAGCCTCCAGCAGACAGAATTGTGGGATTCTCACTCTCACTGCTCTCCTGCAAGGAGTGCAGGACACCAAAAGATTGAGCTATGTTAGCATTATCACACTCCTGTGTATTATTTGTGGAAACAAGGGGGAAAGCATGTATATCTGTAATATATATCCAGGGACAGGTCCCTCCTCCAACCCCTTTTAAACATTTCTTATGTGATCTGCTTAAAAGTCTCTTTTGAAACCCAAGTAAGGCACTGATTGTCCTAAATGTTCACCTTTACAGCTTCAGAAGTTGGCAAGTGTAAGGCAACACACCTAAGATAAAATGTAGTTTCTACTCCAAAGAAAGAGAAAAGATAAATCAAGCCAAGCTTTTTCCATATTTTTCAATATGATTTAAATAAGAGACCTGTTTTCTAGGCGTGTACATATCCTCCAATGCACATGCTAGTACCATTTCCAAACTGAGGGGAAGACTATTTAAAAACAGCATCCACTACCACCCACCCCCCGTTTGAAAGTTTCTTTCTTCTTTGACCCAATGCCAACACAATAATTTCCCATAAAACAGGAGTGTAGGTGGGTATTATTGGCACTAAAGCATGGGAATAACCTGCGGGAGGAAAAGCATTTCTCTTATTCCTTCCTTAAGTATAACTTCTGAAAATAAAATACGGGGTGTTTAGACAGAAGAAATGTCTGTTTTAGCACAAAAATGCAGAAGATAAAGAGGCTAGATGAGAAATAAAATATGAGAGGAGTTGACAAGAGATTACTTGGAAACTGAATTCAAAGCAAGAGATTTATCCTAAGGAAAACCTAATTTTTTTCCTTCCTTACCTGCAACAGAGAAATTAGAGGGCCCACAGGGATTTACAGAACACGTGCTATGTGTGCGTGATGAAGGGGAGAGAAATGTCGGGCTGCAGGAGGCGCCCAGGAATGACAAATAAGGATTATTCACATTATATTCTAACCAGCTACACCTATTACTTCAATGGACACCATGACAAGGCTGCTGTCAGTACAACAGTGTTGGGATTCTTCCTCGGCAGAGAGAGACCCAACTCCACGGGGGAAGCAGATATTTTTACAGAAGTCTGGAATGAGGCTGCTAAAACCAAAGGAAGCTTTTTTAGTACCTCTTAGCTTTTAAAATGCAACCTGTATATTTATACCACCCCTTCTCATTTCAAGCATTTTCCTGGGAGGAAAGTGCCCTTTACAGAAACATGGGGAGGCTTTCTTGCCCATATTATGAGGTTTTTTCCATTTAAAAGAGCATCTGGTCTAATGTGTGTGTTTTAATTAAATGCAATCATTTGTAGCTCAGAAAAATATATACAAAAGGCCATACTGAATCAACATAACTGCGGCCAGTGACATCTAGATTCCGTAGAAAAACAATAAATACTCCAAAATAGTATAGTTCTAAGATTAAAAAGGGGGGGNGATCTGTGGTTCCTGCAGCTATTTAAAAAAAAAAATATCCTTTGATCTTTGTTGTAAAGAACATACAATACTTGTGCTGCAGTGCAAAGAAAGCCTGGATTTCTACTGAGTTGAGGCTGTATTCATTTATTAAAAAAGGAAAAAGGTGGCTGCACGGAAACCAGTGCCATGAATCATTCCAATAATTCAGAACTATGCCACCCAGCTGCACATATCTCTTAGAACCATATGCAAAACATTACTGTACACAAGCAGGCAGATTAGCTCAAATAATGGTCTAGCCTAGCAAGACAGACCTCTTTTTGTTGGCTTGAATAAGCTCATACAACTTCAAATATGCAAATCTGAGCCCAGCTTAATTGTACTTGATTGTAGGAGATGCTGTGTATGACAAGAGATAGAGTTGCTTCTAGTCAGGAAAAAAGTGCCAGTTACATTTATAAATCACAGTACTAATCAAATAAACATAATCCAAATATCCCTTTGAGAAAATACAAAATTAACATGCTTCCTTTGGTTAATGTTTCTGTTTCCACTTGCTTCTAAATGTTTCCCTCTAGTTACACCACCTTCTGAACTGCCTGACCCACTGCCCAGCCTCAGCGTTGCACAACTTCTGTACTGCTCTCTTCCACCTCATCAGGCACAAGTGCAGTAGTTCTTCCTTGCACTACTACAAAAAGCAAAGGAAAGAAAAAAGCTACAACACATTCTGAAGTTGATTGAATTTGTTGTACTTTGGTACTTCCTCAGAAAGGAGCAAGATAGGAATAAGAGAACCCTCCTCGTTCCCCCAAAATTCAGTTTTGTCATCTTAAGCTATAAGGTAGCTCAGGAAAACCAAGATGACTCAGAAAATAAAGTAAAAAAAAAAAAAAAAAGGGTAGAAATAACCTATCCTTTTGTTGATTTTAAAATAGTGATGGTATAGCATCAATGATCTAAGGACACAAAACCAGCAAAATTCACAGGGTGAGCTATCATTTTAAAAATAAATTTATATGAGCTGATACAGTTGGGAGAAACAGAAGAGCTTTCAATAGCCTGAGAATTTTTTCAACAACAACATTTTGTCTAATAAAGGACATTATCTCTGCATACAGACTGTCTCTACAAGCTTTGAAGTAATCTCTACCCAGAGAGTCTTTCAAAATGGCACAAAGCACATGGCCTGACCAGGATGAGGCTTATTTAACACCAGTTCTACAGATACGAACTTCACTGGCTTTGACTGACTTTCACATATTCTCCATCTAAGATTCTCTTCCTGTAGAAATGAAGAGAAATTGTGGGACTACCGTGCGTGTTTTCTACAGTGATCTTCAACTCCACAGTGGCATTTAGCTGAGGTTTTCAGAAAACTGTGACCAAACTCAGAACTACTGCTTTGACCTGCATATTTGACATTTGATAGATGACTTCAATGAACTTCCTCTTCCATGACACTGCATTTGAGAAAACAGTGTGTTCAAACATTCTCTGCATGAGAATACGGCCAGTGAACTACCTTGGGCTCTTCTGAGGCAGGAGATGTCTGACTACTCATTAAGACATACAACAGTTAAACTTAGACAAGAAGGTGCAGAAGAGGAAAATGGACTTGCATGAAGTTTTACCTAAAAAGACAGAAACCCCAAGCAAAATCTGTAAAGGTATTATCTCATTCAAGAGTCCTTCCAGTTACAGCAAGATTTCAGTTTATATTAATTCTAATCCAAACTTTCTCTCATTCTGACACAGAAATAAAATCAATAATTTACTGTGCATCCACAAAAAGACTTTAATCTGACCTTGCAAATATAAAACCAAAACATTTTAACCTTGTGTATTACAGTTAACTGGAAGTGAATTTTACTTCAAAAGATATAAATTTAAATAGATTAACTGCCTCATCAAGCAAGAATAAATATTGAAAAAAACAACCCTACAAAATAAAATTAGTACTGAGATTCATCTATAAAACCAAATGTACGAAGTCGAAGGCTGTGAAAAAAATACTATAAACATTTGGTAAACACTGGTATGGCTTAAAGGCAATGAAATACTAGCAGGAAGCTCCCCTTTAACTCTCTAAGAGCAGCATGCCCAGGCAGTGTTAACTGCTCTCTTCTGCTTTGAGAGCATTGGTGCACGCAAACACGGAGATGATTTGGAACAACTGAAATATGACTGTAAAAAATCAGGTAGACGATGATTCAAACCTTCTTGGGATTTAGGATTAGGCAGAAGCAGCCAACTAATTACACATTCTGTTTGTTTTAGCTGAAGGAACAATGAAGGTTTTAGAGTTGCTACATTCATCACACATTTTTCAGTGTTATATGGCAAACAATATTTATGTCTTTCCTCCAAGCGAAGCAGACAGTGAGTCTGGTAGGAGTGTTTTTTCTTTCCTTAAGCATTTGTTTCTTCACTTGCTGTTTTTCTCATATATAAGTCTCTTGAGGTATATCTGAAGGCACATTCACCTCGGTATTCATAAACAGTGTTTAAATGAGGCACACCATTTACAAGGGCATTTCCTCATTCCCATCACTTTTTGAGGAGAGGGGCCATTGACTACAATTTTTTTTTTTTTTTAATGTTTAACTGACTGCATTTGCAACATTGCTCCTTTCATCATTAGCACTTTTTTTCTAGGTTTCCTGTACCTGGAATATTTCACTGAGAGCACAGAGACCATATAACACACATAGGCACAAGTTCTACTCTCTAGAACACTTTAAAGGAAAAACGGTAAAAGAAAGCAAGAGCCTTTTGTGTTTTCTAGAACAGGAGATCCAAGTGTATTCAAGGAACAATTTTTTCTGGACCCCAGAGGGAAACTTTTCCATGGTCAGGATGTGTGCAGCATGCTGTGAGAAAACTCAGCTGGGCTCTGTCCCATGCTGCATGAATGTGGGGTTCTCATCATCTGAAGGGACGAAAGATTTACTCAGTATCTCTATCCCTCTTTTTATTCTATTTTATGAAAGTAACTACTTTTCTCAGCCACGTTGGACATTCTTATGGATATCCAGGAAGAGCCCTGCACCATCTCCACCTCTCTCTCACCCTCCTAGCTCCACCGGGAACAGCACCTATTGTAGATACACAAGTGAGCACGGAGAGCAAGAAAATCACATCTGAGAAGACACCTTCTTATCCCTCAAAACAATCTGCTCCCTCGCCATTTTCTGTATTAAATTCTTACAATATTTTATATTTACAGGAACAATAAAGTATTTCTTTCACTCATGTAAGAAAAACAATGGTACCAAACAGACATCCTCAAGATGAAAATGTATTCACAAAATTTCCAGAAAAAAATTCTAAGTAACTGATAGAAGTCGTGAAGATAATTATGTCCCATCTTCTAATTCCATAAGATAGTTTGTGCTCAGTTTTTAAGACACCATTTGCTGTCATTTGGTACATAAACCCAAGCAATTGGGATTCATGGCTTCACACGCTGCTCTGATTAGACATGCTCACTGCTAAAGCTTGCAGTGTGGATATCACTTTCTCAAAATAGAGTGTTTGAAAATAATTTAGTCTTTTACATGAGGTCACCTTTTCTCAAAGCACAGTGTAATTTTTAATTAATGTGGGAGATCCTATATCTCTGACAGAAAGACTATGAATAGGTGGACTTTATAAAAACGCTTAAATTTTAAAAAGAAGCAGGTGCTTCAAGCTTCTGCAGAGACATGTGCAGATCTTTGGTTACAATTTTTAAGTGCCTATTCATTAGGCCCCTCATAGGACAAAGCTGTGCACGGAGCCAGCTGGCTTTCAGGTACTTTTGCTGCTGTCCAATGTATTTAACTGTGAAAGTGGTGCAGCATAATAATTCAGGGGCTGAGACCACGAGTACAGTTATACCTTAACACAACTGAAGATGATGAAAATGTTTGAAAGTGGAAAAAGGAGCAGTAAGACAGTCACATAAACACTATTTCACTAGGAATTCTGGTTAAAAATAATCTACCCTAGATGAATTTTGTTTATTTGGAAGAAAATGGGATGGTTGCATCTGAAAAATTATCCAGTAATTCCAAATCTCACCATACTGAAAGTAAAATTTAAAAAAAACCCCAAACCCTAAAAGACACTGTTCACAACATATCACCAGGAAAGTTTAAAATACAAAACGAAACAGAAATCCACCTTAATCCCTCCCCCCATTCCCCAACCATTAGAATACCTTTAAAGTCTTCAGTTGTAAAGTAGTTCCTTTATTGTGGATAAAAATTACTGTGACTGTTAAAAAGATTTGTTGCTATATAGCATGTCTGTATACAGACTTGTATTTGTGGCATAGCACAGCACAAGCAGCAATAAATCTGTAATATTTATATACACACACTTAGGTGTAAGCCCAAATTTACACCCCCTGAGACAAGGGATATCACTACTAACAGGGCCTCACTTGGAACTGATCCAGCTTTTGAACTGTAGATTAAATACTATTTTTATTTTCTTGGGAAAATAAGGTAAAATTTATCATATTCAGGCAAGAACAGAATGGCAGGGTTCACAAGACAGATGGTGCCTGAGTACTACAGCAGTTGTCACTTTGTTGTTCACTGCTGAGGAAATACAGCAGAACAATAACTTTGGACTGGTATTTGACTTATGCACACAAATATATGTAAGTCAAGTCTTCTCCATACACTCATATATCCTCACATGCCTGTTATTTTTCCTATGAGATGCAAATTCCTTTTCCCCCCCCACAAATAAGCTGCTAGCAATTTTTGATTCTGGATAATTTATAGGCTTTAGCTTAGAATCAAAAGCAGTCTTACTTTCCAGAAGAAAATACGCTGATAGCTCATTTCAAGTATTTCAGTGGAACTGGGATTTTGAAAGATTGTGAAAGAGGTGACTGTTCCTCAAAAATCTCGACTGCCACGACAATACACACATAGATATTGGCAATTAACTTTCTCTTCTCATTGGCTCTACGATTTTCTTTCTGTGGAATTATGTTCTCAGAATCAGGTAAAGGAAAAAAATAAACCAAGGCCCAGCAGAGCTCTTTCTAAAGATAATTTGGAGAGCATTCTCCACAGAAATGACGTATATGTACATGATACAGGGGCATATTATCTACCATTAAAGACAAAATCGCTTTCTTGGCAATTACATTATCCTATTTCCAATATGAATAACTGCATTACTTTGCTGTAGAGATGAGGCATTACAAAGGTTTTACAGTAAGTACTTTCACTTTCCATACTTCCAAGAAAGTGTTTGGGTGTGCAGACCCAATTTCCTACCAGACACTCTGAGCTTGCACAGTGTGCACAGTTGCCAACCATTTTTCCTGTGCTACATACCCTCAGAATCCAATCTATACAGAGCTTCCCCTCCCCTTAAAACTACACTCATCCCAAGAAAAGGAAGTACTCAAAGACAGTATTTATAAAGGAGTTAGTTTAAAAGCATCAAAAACCTGTATGTAGTTTCAAGGAAGTGAGAATCCTTTGAAATAACTTAGAAAATCTTGGCAAGTATACTTTCCCAAACTATTATATCTAATTCATTCAAATGCTGAGGATTTTTAAATAGAATCATGCAGAAATTTTAAAAATAAGTACCAACGGTATCTGTTTTCCAAATCCAAACATCTTAAAATACATTTACCTTCACTTTTGATACAAAATTGTTAATAACCAGAGCAAGAGCAAAATCAGATATAAGTATCTTAAATATCCCTGGAAAGGAGTTCATAAGAAGTCATCTCCTTTGCTGATTTGTTACTGGAAAGCTTTATAAAGAATGGAATATGCATATAGAAGCAGGTAAAACTTAACAGATTTTGGAGTATTTATTTACTCCTTACATTTCTTTCAACACAGGGAGTGACAATAAAACTAAAAACGAACATAACAATAATTCAACCCAAAAATACAACCCAAAATTCAAACTCCTTCATCCTCCCTATTGAAATGGAAAAAATACCACAGTGGCTGTAAGAGCACAGGCAGCATCACTACAGCAATGCAAGGCCCATTTCTACAGAATTAATTGACTGCACTGACTTCAGGAAACTAAGTCATTAATCCTGCATGGACTAAGATTGACTGGAGCCGTTCAGCTGAAAAGGCAGGCTGTGCATTTCAGAAAATACGGAAATACAATGTTTCTTCATATTGAGCTGCTTCCTGAAAGTCAAAACCACCAGTAATCTGTATGACAAGTTGTTGTGGGCTGCTCTCCTAAGGTGGCATATATAAACTTGGAAAGAGATAAAAGACAATCTACCATACAAATGTGTCACTTGTTAGGGATTTCTGTCAACCACCCTGAAGGCTCTGAACCCACCCTCTGACACTACATCCCAGTGTTTGAATGACAATATCAATGTTTTTTCCATTCTCAGGAAGACACTGGCATACATATTTTACCTTTCTCTCCATGTTTTGAAGTGTAATGCAGAACATCTTGCATTCTGCAACACAGACTATCTTGCTCATATCTGACAAAGCTCAGAGGATCCTTTCAGAATGCTGCTATGAGCAACTGTCCTTTTCACAGCAGACCTTTGTTATTAGCAGTGCATTGGGTGGCTCCAGCTCCCACAGGCCACAGCAGTGATGCTGCTGTTCCAAGTTGTAAGCTAGGTAATGAGAACACCAGGGAGTATGCAGACTGAAGGCTTCTTCTGAGCTTGAGGATCCAGGCTTTTATGAACAGCTTAGGAGAAGAGACTGACTATGCCTGTTGGCAAGACTTTAACTTTTTAACTTCCATAATGTCTCTGAGGTGAATTTAATTACAATGATTCAGGCAAAATAAGGTGGGAGTTCCGTATCTGTGAGGCCACAGCAAAATTACTCAAGATCTTTGCTGACTTATTAGAGAAATGTAATTCAACACGGGGCACAGGTTGGTCAGAAACATGGCCACGAAGATTTTTTAAAAATCCACCTTGCCAAGCAAATGAAGATTTTGTAATCATGCTTTTGTAATAATGATTAAGGAGATTTTCTTTATCCTAATTTTCAGCACCAATACTTAATTTAACACAGATTATGGTGAATTATGGTTCTCTCAACCCCATATGTGTATTCCAAAAAGCTGTGAGACTGTAAAAAACCAGACAAGCCTTGTTTTTAAAATAAATGTACAAGAATACACGAACAGATTAGAGGGAGACAACACAAAAAGTAGAGTTATGCAGAAAACTGGAAATGAGCAAATGTGAGACAGGGTGCTCTCAGCATCTGCACAGTGCTAGATCTCAGAAAGCTTTATATCTTTATTAAATACAGTGATTGAATTTTCTAAAATCTTCCTCAAAAACTGTTTCTCACTATAGTATGTCAAACAACATTCTAACACGCCGTTAGCTTAAACCCTAAGAACAGTTTTAAATTAGAAGAATTCATGCCCGATATATCAAAAGAAACCTCATCTACTCTACAGAGAGGCATCATCAAGCCTGGCAGAAATAAAACTAGAACAGGAAATTTTGCTTTAGTTGGTGTTATGGATGAATGCTGCTCCACCTTCCTGCTAGGTTATACATGGAATTCTTCCATACCTCATTCTCTTAAGGTATTTTTTTCACATGGAAAGCCAAAGGAAAATATGTATGTGTATATACATACACACACACACATATATATGTATATATATATGAGATACCAAACTACCTGCAAGTTCTGCGAATGAGACTACACGAGGAAAAGTGAGAGGAAATGGGACTAAAATATTGAAACAACACATGAAACAAAACCCCCCACAACAATTCAGTTCATAGCTGTCAATGAAAAATTGGTGGCTGTGATACTTCCACAGCATTTGACTGGAGAGGAACACCTCAGAAAGCACTCCCCAGTGTGACCTGCTAATACTGGATTTGGGGATAGAGCAACTGCACTCACTTGATTTATTATTAAGAGTATAAAGCATTGCTGTCTGTCCACCATTTCATGGATGATCCATGAAATGTGTTAGATCCATAGGTGCAAGGGAATTCAGGGCAGCTTCTCATCATGTGGTCTTTGAAACTTTAAATGGTGAAGATTAAGCAGCTTCTGAAACCTAACAACTAGCTCATTGCTTCAATGTCACAGAGTATATAACATAGGCCAGATTTTCCCATTAAGTTAAATTGTAAACTATGACAGAATGAAAGCAACCTAATGAGAAGGAGTATAGATAAATGCTTACTTGTAAATTAGAAAACCAAATAAAATCCGGAACACCGAACAACTGCCTGTTGGCTGTTTAGTTCCATATTGGGAGATTTAATTTTACTAATCCACCAACACAATACCCTAAATATGCTATTGTTAAACTCTCTCAGAAGCTTTCAAATATGGCTAATTACTGACTTTTATATATTGAAACCATAATTCAGGTTACTATTTTTTCCCCTAGGATGTGAATTTAAATATGACAATTTTAAGATGTTCTACATATATAGAATTTAAAACCCGATGACATTCTGTTCCAGAGCATGATGCTAATAATGCCAAGGGTTAGCACCCTGGTTCAACCCCCATACAGGCCATTCACTTAAGAGCTGGACTCTATGGTCCTGGTGGGTGCCTTCAAATTCAGAATATTCTGTGATCCTTCGATCTCATGCTATGTTTACAAAGAAGCAAGGAACTGCAGCATATTATCAAAGCAGAAGAAAGAAATTTTAAGATTTAGTTGAAACACCTGAGATGCAATTCAAATGCTTTAGACAAGTCCATTGCTCCTAACCAAACATAATAGTAAAAAACATCACCATAAGGCAGTGACTATAAACAGAAGATAGAAAGCAAAATAAAATACAGTTAAAACTAGGAGTAAAATTGAAATATGGGCATTCATAACTAGGGATTTATTTAGAGACCTATGTAACTCAACACAATCTGCATGAGAGGCTTGTTGCTCTCTTTCGTATGACTGGAACCTATAGGAATTAAATACACAAACACATACAATCATGCACTTTTCAACATATATCATTAAAAAATCCCGTCTAAATTTTCATCGTTCGGAATATGATTAATGCAGCCTATCAGCAGCCAGATGGTGCAAAACCAGAGCCATCAATCAAAATGAAAAGACCACTGAGTGCTATCCCGAGCGATGTGCTCTCAGTCTGAATTTCTGGTCACAGATCCTAACGCACGATGTGCAGGCGAAGCCATAAACATCATGGCACTGCCCTAAGGAACAGCCAGAAACACAGCAGGCTTTGTTAGGCAAAAAAAAAAAAGCAAAATTAGTACTTGCTGCTGTAGACTCTGACTGGGAAAGGCTCTGCATGCCCCATATATGTACTTTAAATAAAAAATTAAAAGCTATGTCTTTAATGAGTTTAATAATGTTTGCACTGATGACAGTATCTGTCAAACTGTGCACTTGCCATTTGATTTAATATGGGATCGTGCCATACATAAACAAAGCAGCTGCCACTGTCTGTCTGACACGTGAATTGGTATTTAATATTTGTTCCCACACAGGACTTACAAATGGTTCATGTTTTTAGCTTTATATTACACATTTTCCGCAAATGTTATACAGAAAACAAGGTTGGGGTTTGCAATGGAAAACAGTGATGGCTTACATCTTGTAAGGTTTTGTACCAAGCAGGCCTAGTATTTAAAAAATCACCCTGTAAAAATTAAAAGGCATGAAGAAGCATAATTCACCATACACATACTTCATAAATGATGCTATCAATATTAAAGGAGATGCAAAAATGAGCAGCAGTAATAACACATAGGTGTTTCTTCCTGGAACTAGCATGACAGTATGAAATAAAGGATTTGTTAGCATGACTGCTTGTATTTGCAGCATGAAGTGTTTTATCGTAACACTTCTCTTAGATGTGTTGCATAAGAGAATATATCAAATATATCAAATGTATCAAATTTCACAGAAATATATTTTGTAAAAAAATAAATCTCACATTCTTTTTTAAAGACTTGCATAAACTACTTGCATATCCATCTCTTTTTCTATAAGGCTTGGAGACTAGGTATAACTGTCATGATTGCATGAGAAATGGGTGGAAGAAAACTTAAGCATGACTTAGAGCAGCATTTATATACACTAAAATGTCATCTTTCAAAATCAGCTTCTTACTTGCTCTCAGTGATATTACAAAACTCCACATACATCACGAAGAAACTGTAATGCTTTTGTTTCTTTAAGGAGATATAATGCCCCCATTTTTATTCTGATGATCATGAGATACCAAACCTTAAATTCACCATTAGCCTCACAACCACCTTATAGTTCACATAATACAAATCAAAGAGAGGTAGTTTCTAGAATCACAGGAAGAATCTACAGTGTCTTGGAAAGATGATTTTTTGGATGTTGGAATCTCCTCAAAATTTGAAATTACAAGAAAATTCCAGAGAAGATGGTGCCATACAAGCCTCTCAAACTAGAGCCTTTCCCTCAAAAAATGCATGGAAGAATGTACAGTTACTTTTATCTCTCTTTGGATGGGTACAGTTTTTTGGATAAAAAGTCTCCTACATTCATAAAATACCAGAATACAGAGAAAAAGATTATATGAAGAACATGTTATATTAAAGGAAAGAAAATGACTTAGTTAAGGTGCACTTATAATAAAACCCAGGTTGGTACCTCTCCTCCTACTGACAGCACCGCTCCTTCCTTCTGACACATTAAAGCTCAAGTAGAGCTGAAACCAAATCGTGTGTTTAAGATGCTTCTTTGGGACCCAAACCTCCACAGCACGTCCACACTGCAGGCTGAACTCAAAGTCTACTGACTCAGAGTCTCCATCCTTGCCCGAGGTTTGAAAGTCTTTCAAGGCTACCATAATTCATACAAGTAGTAAATGTTAGTATCTGGGACATTTAACTTAATGTTGCTGATTTTGCTGTAAACATGCATACAATGTCATCAGAACACTGACATCTTCTAGCACTCACATTTCTCTAGAATCCCCCAATTCTCAGAAAGGATGAGCAATTGGTAGAAGCCACGGGATGCTTTTCTAGTTACATCTCAATACAACCACTCTCTGTCTCCTAAGATCATGAGAGTTTCCCTCGACACAGGCACACTGAGTGCCAAACCACTGACAGCATGTTTGAGAGGACCTTAAATTTCACACACAGCTAGGACAATCACCTAGATTATGCACAGAAAATCCACGTGGTTTGCTGGCAGATTCTGAGACTCCTCCTCCAGCTGCCCTTCAAAGCAGAGCTCTTGAGCTCACGCTGAGAGTGGCCAAACTGCACTGCGTGGAGAGACAGCAGGAGAATTAGTTTCCTGTGTAGAGCAATCTAATGCCCAAATTATATCTATTGTTTTACATGGCCACTTTACTGAGACTCGTCTTTTCAACTGTATAATAACTAACCTCTCTTCATGCTTTTAAGTGGAATATAATACAGAGAGGAAATTACAACAAAATAAAAACTAATGGAGCATTTCTAGTTCCAAGAGTTTAAATGACAGCAGAAGACGGAATAGTAGCCAGCGCTGACTTCTTATAAATAGGGAAAAATGTGATCCTATCCTTGTGTGACTTATGCAAAATATACCAGATTGTTTCTGGATGATACTTGGAATCAATCTCAAATCAAAGGTTTTGTTAATTATGGGGTTTCATGCATGTGTGTATGTGCATATATGCAAGTCTGTGCAGAAGAATATACTTTATTATCAGACACAAAGGGTCAACAAAATATGATTTTAAACCAGAATAAGGAATAAGAAAAATAAACGGAATATCCTCACTCCCTGTAAGAAAGTAAAAATCTTACCCAAGATTTGGGGTACCAGACGACTACTCAAAATATTCCAGTAATAAAAGTACTGACACCTACTTGATTAACATCTAAAATTTCGAATACTATATCAAATTAATAAAGTACACAGTTTTCCAGTGAGAAGATGGGGATCAGAACATAAAGAGAGTTATCAAATCTGTTAGTGAAGTTCCCAAAACTTGGTTACCTTGATAATTGCTTAGTTAAAAGCAAGCAAGTTCAAGAGCTTGGTCCCATGAATACTTACATCAATAGCAACGTTTAAATAATGAAGAACTTTACTATCACCTCTGTGGATGGGTTTCCACAACACTGTGCTCATGAACTGCTACACTTAAAGCACTGGTGTCTTCCTCTCCCACAGCTACTTTAATGTCATGACAAAGTACAGCTTAGAACTAAAGGGCTCCATAAACAGAGGAAAAAAAATCAAGAAAAACAGAAAGGTGGGTGAATAAAATAGAGTAAGAATGCAACATTAATACCTGAAGAATATATTAAAGAAAGAACAGTTAGATAGAAAGAAACACAAAAAAGGAAGGTAGACTACATAGAGGAAAAACCCTTCTATTTTTTAAGGGGAGAAATGGCAATAGAATAAAGAAAGAAGGAGGGGTTGGAAATGGGAGATGGTGGGAGATAACTAGGAGATCCAATCCACTACAAACTGCACAGCCACAGAGAGATACAGATCAAAAGAGGTGTTAAAGAATAGAGAAGGAAAGATACCTGAACTAGAAATGCCCGTGGAACTGCTAGTTAAACACTCCATACCTTGCTAACACAAGACTGAAGGGAGCTTAAAAAAGCTGTAAAAGGGTCAAGCCTGTTTATTTTTTGTGATGTCAAGGTTTTCTAGCAACTTATTAAAAAACCCCTAAAATACCTTTATTTTTTGTATTTTTTGTCTCAGTATCAGATCAATCAATGATAGTCAAGGTACATAAATGATACAAGACATACAGCAAAAGGTAATGTCTTCCTTCAGAAAATAACAAGAGGATTAATGTGCATTAAAGAATTTGTTTTACTTGAGCGCATACGGCAGATATTTAATGTCATTGAAAAACTTGTCTCTCATTTTGCATTTCCATTTTTTTTTTTTTTATGGTGGTAAAATATCCTTATTTCAGGCAATCTATTAAACCAGGTAGCACTTGCACGCTGCAACAAGGAGAAAAACTGTGAAGTAAACAACCACTATTTTCATGATTGTTTAACTGAAAAAAACCTCATATATATGTTTTTACATGGGGTGGGGGATATATGTGGATTTCATGAATTCATTTATTAAAACTGTTCTCAAGATCACTAATGAAGATATTTCAATAATACACTGGTACCTGTGAAACCTTGTTCAACATCTAAGCACATACATCAACATATAGCACACAGACACCTTTGTGTATAGATGCAAACATGATTTAACAGACTATTTTAAAACAATTTTTTAAAAGGTCGTTTTAAAAAAATAGAAAAAATACCCCTCTATCCTATAACGGGAAAAGCCTCCCTTCTGAAATAAGAGCTAACAACCCCAAACAATTCAGTTACCATCAAACACAGTTAGATGCTTTAAATATCCAACTACAGCAAAAGTTATTTGCATTAAATATTGTTTTAACCAACATATTAACCATATATACTTGTCTGCATATATTCTAGATTTTGTGTAAAACAAAACCAACCAACAATGCATTGGTTTTAGAGCAACAAACTGAAGAATTGGGTTCTTTGTTTTTTTATTTTCTGGATGCAATATACACTTCAAATAAGACTGCAATTCTTTTATTGCAACACTTCAGCTACAGAACTAAGATACAGCAAATACGTATTTTTCTATAGCCTACACAATGGGGAAGTAAGCCCTTTTGTTGCAGTGCTTGCCTTGTTTCTTTGCCTATTCTTTACAAACCCTGAAACAATTCCTGGTATATGAACAGCCCTTTCTAAACTATCTCTGTATTAGCTTGCTCTGTCTTACAGATGGCACAAACTTCAACGTAGATTAGAGTTAAGTCAAGAATAAGCAGGAGCTTTTGAGGCAATTAGATTTTCTTCACTATCATCAAGTAATGTTCAAGTGTGCTGTTAGCATGAGGCCACTGCATGGCTCTTCCAAATAGAAATTGCTTTTCTCTTTCAGTAGTCTTCTTTGAAGCCTCACATCATATCAAGAGCACAAAACAGCTTTGTGTAACCTCCTCCAAAAAAGCAGCTCTGAACATGAGAGAAGGGAATGGAGAAGAATGGATGTAGGTTACAATAAGAGTATTTCCATAAAAAGCGGTCGTACCTGACATCTGAGATATTAAATTAAACCCAAAATCTATTTCAAGGCAGGAGATAGCAAAAGGCTCTGGCCCTTTTCAGCAATAACCTAAAAAACCTTTTCATCTTACAAAACAACTATTCAGAGCACCTCCTTTAGAAAATTCAGATCATGGCTTATATCACAGGCATTGCAACCTCACAGTTGCCTTACAATTTAGCACAATGCTGTTCCTGGAATAAATGGAAAGCAGGTTAAAAGGATTTTTGTTATTTTCCAGAATCATATACCCAATAATTACCTAAAAATCTGAAGGCTGACACAGTACTTCAAAACTGCTTTCTTTTTTTCTGGCTCAGAAGTAAAACCTACACACATTCACAGTACTTCCACCACACAACTTACAAAACACAGTTAATAACTGAGAAATATTACTGTCTTTAGGAAAAACAATAAGAATTGCTTGTGGTTTTCAGCAGTTCTGTAATTTCCCACTTCCAGCCTCCAAAAATAATCCAAACTTGGTCTACTTAAACATGCTAGCTGCCATGGCTCACATGTAAAACAAACCACTACCTAATGCCAGTAGCTATTAAAGATGACAGCAGCAAACACAGAAGATGTCTAAGTCTGAGAGGTCTGGAGCTACGAACATAGAAAGTTCATGTAAATCTCACCTGCCACATGTTTAGTGCTACAACTACATTTTAGTCCTTCACCAGCTACCCTCATAGCAACACTTCCAACTCTACAAGTGTACAACACGTCAATTTACATGTCCTCTTATGAAACAACATTGTCCCACAGTGCAGACGCATCTTCAAAAACAATTTTTTAGGACCTAATTAACAAGAGTAGTGTGGTGATGTCTGCCATTAGAAAATTAGCCAACATCAGGCATTCTAGAGTGGTTTCTTTCAATAGAAATCAGAATTTCTTTTGTTCAAATTGGCTTATTTGTGAAGGAGTCTCTGCACATGGGAAAAAAGTGAAAGGAAGCAGCTCATCAGTAAGAAAACTGGTCCCAACTTTAGTGATTGACTTCCCATCTCCCCCTGTTACTGCTGTTGAACTAAAGAGTCCTCATCTTGGTGAAGACAGTTCTGCTGGTTCTCTGTGCCACCACTACACCCTCCATTCCCCTACCACAGCCTATTGTTCCCAGAGGCCATCAGCTACAGCACAGAGGTGGGAGGAATGCAGGACTTAACATGTTTTTTTATCAGAAGCCAGCTGACTCCAAACCTTCTCCCTTCACCTGGCACTTAACACTCACTTTCAAACATTTTGTTTTACACAGGTGCCCATGATGATTCCTTGATAATGCCATAGCCTTGGGCATTGCTATGACTAATATGTTGTGTTATTGTCAATGAAAACCACTTAGAACATACAGATATGCCTCCAAAGGCAGTGCCAAAACAGATCCCGCCTGTTTCATAGCAGCTCCTGTCTGTTTCATTGTGAAAATAGCTCACACTCTCATTAGTTACAGTCTCTTTCAATGTGTGATAGCTTAATTTTTGAAAAAAATTCTGACACAAAGCGTCAGCTGTCCAGGAGAGCTAAAGAACTCAGCAGAAGAAACTTCAGTTTAAGGAAACTGACACTAGATTATTTATTTTCCATTAAAAATAGGGTCTGTGTACTATTGAAGTAATTGCTTGAAAACATCTTAGGTCTGTAAGTGGCAGCAGCCATTACTACCTTAAAAACAGCCTTACATAATCTTGTTATTAATGTTCCTTGAGTGAGTTATGCAGGTATCTACCCTTATCAAAGAAAACAAGACATCACACCCTGCTTCCCAAAATTCCTTATGAGGCTAAAAGCTGACAAAAAACCCCACAGAAACACATACACAAAAAATTTTGTCACTTAATTGTGTATTGTAATACAGTGGTCCATATAACTTGCCAAACACGCAGGCATTGTCTAGGGGTTTTGCTCCCTTGAGTGTTTTAACATTTCCAGAACACATAAAATAATAAAGAATATTTAAAAGCATGAGGCTCAAAGATTTTAAATTTATTTTAGTAGGATTGCATCAATTAGAGCACATTTTGAAAGAGCAACTAATTTTTTTAACCCTGAGTACACCTTCAGTTCGGGAGAAAATCTCTCAAACAACTCTTTTGAAATCACATGAATGCTGACTTTATTTTTTACTTGGCTGGACACAGCATATACTAAAATAAATCTCTAATGCTGTAAGACATGACCTTATTTTTTCATAGATCCTGCCCTATCACAGAGCAAGAGATTCAGGTTGCAAAAGGCAGAAACAAATAGAGAGCTGAGTTTTAGGCACAACTCTCAGGGGATTTCTCACTGTAACAGCCCCGTGCTGCCAGAGGTATGTACGGACATGCCCTAAGGTATCCCTGGGTATCCTCCCAAGAAGGCAAAGCAGCAAAAGGAGTGGTAGGTCTGCTATACTGTGCTTACGGTACGTAAAAACGTTCTTTTGCAGACCATAAACTGAGGATTATAGTTTTAAACAACCACTCCAGGGCTAGACTGAATACTTAAACTCATCTGACAAAAGGAAGGAAAGGAACTAGAGCTCTGCGCTTCTGAATTTGGACATTTGGTGCATGCTGGATCCCGAAACTCCTATTAAGCTTATAAAACCTGTTGTTTTGACCAGATAACCTATTATAACAACTACTTTAACAGCTTTAAAAAAAACTGGGTCGCAAATTTTAAAGAGCAAGGGTCATTTAGGAGAGAGCTCCAATTCCATTATTTCTGAGCTAAACATCTACTGCAGACAGAATAAAATTCTTACTGTGTGCAAAGTGAAACCTCGGTGTACAGACAAAAAGCATTCAGCGTTAATTACTTGTGTGCAAACACAACCTTTCATTAAATGAGCTCATAGAACACTGGCCAGAATATAGCTCCTCAATTTTCTTATTTTAAATTTTAAAGCAGTAAAGCTGTTGTTGGTACAGCTCTATGAGGATGTCAATTTTATCATTTTTTTCTGATGGTCCTAGAAAAAGATAAACTGTACATAAAATTGGAAGCGCTGTTCTATTGCTAACTAGAGAAAAGTTACACAGCAATCAGAATTTGACTTTCAAGAAAGCCAGACTATACATACTCCTACTCTACATAAACAGAGGGAAAAGGAAGTATTTCAGAACAAGGAATGGCTTCATCTACAAATGGAGTGCTATGTATTTTTACACATGCTAACTGCAACAAGTTTGAACAAATGGCAATCACATACCTGGAACAAGATATTCCTCAGCATTTCCTACGTAATTATTTAGTTTTGAAAAGAATGACTTTTAGAAGGTACTTACTTTAATAACAGCAAAATAAAAATCTGAGAAAAGCGAGTTCTTTGTACGTGTCTGACATAAAGAATTCAATATATTTGCTAGGCATTCAAGATTGATGCTAAAATGAGCTTTGTCTGTGGCACAGTATCTGAAAGACCTGCAGGTTCTGTAGTTAGGGGCTCTGTGAAGCACTACAGTTACACTCGGTTAAAGAGAGCAGGATCAAATCCCCCTGGATAGGATAAGTATACAACCAAAGGGCGATTTTTGAGATTTGCTGTTAAATGGTTTCATCTGAGCAATGAGAAGGGCAACTGGATGGTAACTTATATTTGTTTAGGCAGTAAAGAATACAGGAGCTTAGCTAATTCTTCCCTGACATCAGCAGAGTATCTCCTGCTTTTCTATCCCTTCTGCAGGAAGAACTTAAAAGTTCTGCCTCTGCTGCTGAACTAAGGCCTCACTGGGAAAAAGATAAGACTCAACAGGTGGAAGTGAGAGGGAAAGTAAATCCTTGTTTCCTCCTCTATGAAAGTGCTGGCTTTTCATCTGGGAATGAAGAACCAAAAACATTTAAATGTCTTTCAGGATGCTGTGAGTTACACTAGATTTGCAAATATATATTGTGGTAGAATTTTCAAGAACAGCTATTATTTCTAAGAGCTACTGGTGTCCTGACCATGCATAAACAGTAATAAGGCTAGTAAGGTTAGTATGGCTACTTCATCAAAACATCACTTTCTGGTTTAGTGAGTGAAACGCGAGCATGGAAGAATGAACACTTTCTGATTTTCTGATTATTTTTTCTCCTTTCTATGAGATATCCCACCATAAGAAGACGAAGTACTATCAAATCTTTGTGGCAAGTCCTCTTTCAGCCACTGTAGTTCATGAGATTTTTTATGTCTGTTTTGACTACTAGTACTAAGCACCAACTCACCTTTATCTCCTTTCTATTTTAGAAGGATTCTCAGAGAAAAATCTTTTAATCAACAAAGTAATAATCCTGGAAGACACTAATTCCAATCACTCATGCCAAGATCCTCCATCACCAACACTTTCACAAAGCCATAATGAAATCTCCTTTTCACACTTCCAGAAAACAAACTACAAAATAGCCAAGGACAGGTACTTCCATCCTCAAATCCTTCGGCCATGTAAATCAAATAGAACCAGAGCAAAGCTAATACACACCTCCACTTGAAACAATTGTATTCCCAACTCATGTTAGATTTAACACAAAAATCAAAAGCCCTCCCCTAGACTGCAACAGTTGTGAAATTGGAAGCTGAGGTGGAAATTAAAAGCACAGAGCAAGAATCTGCAGTGAGCTTGCTGGAGGTGCTACAAATAGAAAGTAATTAGGAGAACAAAAACCTTCACTGTCAAATGGAAAATAAGGGAAGACCGTAACTTTAATAAAAACTTTCACTTGTCCTTTCCCCTCCACATTTACTCCCAGATATAGATATACATATATATATATATACATATATATATATATACACAGAATGTGCTTGAAAGCAACAAAAGAGTGGAGCTACAAAAATCACCCATCAAACAATTGTGCTACTTTTAATAATATATTAAAGGTCCTAAAACAAAGATCAAAAGCGAATATATCTAAGCATTTATATTCAATTCCACATTGCCTTATGACTAATTTGTAAAGAGTGCAGAAGTCCTCACAACTGCAGCCAAAATTATTTGAGAATACTTTGATATAATGCCACAAAGGATATGAGCAGGAAGACAGCAGGAGTTACAAATGGCTGAATTCCATTAAAAGTGATAATAAAAGAATAATGGAATTTCCTTGTCCTATGAATAAAAATTGTTTCATACAGGAGAATTAAGACACGGAGAGGAATATCAAAGCCTCTAGTTCATCAGTTGCATCTCCTTATTAGATCTTAATTGACTTGCTATTACATTTACCTTAAAATGCTCCAATTCAAAAAAGCAACAATCCCATTCAAAATCTTATCACATTAGTTTTCTTTATTCTTCATGTTTCTCCATTAAGGCCATTTTCACAGGCCATTAATACCAGCTTTACCAATCCTTGTAAATAATGTGAGACTATTTATAAAAAAAGTACTACGAGATGAATTTAACTTGAAATTAGGTATAATTATTAAAGTTATAGGATATAACTGCTGTTTTACAATGGTTTTTTACACTAAATTTTCAAGTGGCTGGTAACTACTGAACTCTCACAGCAACAACTTGCCTGATAAATTTAACCCATTCATTTACATACTGTGTTTCTTATAGACATATGTGTAGTTACATATATATTGCATACACATGCACATGTTCATATAAAGAGATAGATGTATGCACATATTTCTGCTACCTTCTTCTTCCAAATATAAAATCTAGCTGTTTTTTCCAATGTATTTGGTACATGTCCAGGAAAAGAAGAGATGGAGTTCAGAACTTTGAAATGTCTGAACAACAACAACAAAGATGTTTCACATCTTTCTTTGTTTTAATGGACACTTGCAAAATCACTCACACTTCTCAAAACAGAAACAGCAAAGACAGACATCTCATACTGCTGACAAATTTTTACAGGGCTTTGTGCATTTGTTAAAAGAATATGTCCACAGAGGCACCAAAGATAGGAGGAATTCCATGAAAATATTAAAAAAACCCTACTCAACTCCCCTTCAATTTGCTGCTTAATGCTCTCTTTTGCATAACGTCTAAAAGAACCCCATGACATAGTTATACCACAGAAATACTGTGATGATCTCCTGGTTCTCCAAAATCATCTTGTAACAACTTATTTTTTTTTTATTTCACATTGTAATACCCTTAGAGAAAGGACCTACTTTTTTTTCCCTACAGGATGAAATATAATAAACAAGTTGGGCTGTCTTTTTTTTTTTTTTTTTTTAACCAGGGTTCCCAGACACTACAGATAAGGACCAAGTTATAATAATGATGTGTGTTTCTACTTCCTCCCCCAGACAACCACCAGGCTGCTCACATAGCAGCCTCTTCGAACCATGTCTCCATGATCAATAGATAATTCATTAGTATCATGTATCTCAGGGCCTAATTGACACAACAGGCTAAGCAACATACTCCAGGGTAATACAGCTCCTAAACAGAGAGTAAAAAAAGAGGGGAATCCAATACCACATATGGTCACTTTGAAGGATTTAGTGTCAGTCTATAAATTATACTTCTATGAGGTTAATGCGAGTCATTGGTTTCACAAATCAGAAAATGCACCTTTTCAAGCATGGCTTAAAGAAACAAAGAAACACTTATACGACAGCAGAATTTGAATAACATGCTCAGGGCTTTCAATTTTATCATTTCTTCTCAATTTCGCAATAAATAAGAAAGATAGTTACCACAAATGTTTGGAATTTCTCTTAACAAATACAGATAGTATATTTTTTTCTTACCTTATGGTCATATGGATTGTATGAATGAAACAGCTGGGACAGATCCTTCGTTCTCTGTTTTTTCTGTAAAGGAATATTAATAAATAAGCCATATTAGAAAAGTTACGAGAGAAAGAAAAAGACTACTGATCAAAAAAGGGGTATGCAGGTACAAACACATTCTCCCTCCACTTTGTTAATGAAACTGTGGGTATGAAGAGCAGTGTATGCAGATTAAGTATATTAAATATTACAGGAAATAATTAACATATATATTAACAATACTGAGGAAAATATCCTTAATAAATAATAAACACTAACCTGTGGAACATCAGTGGAATGTGTAGACAATTCAGATTAGGTTTAATTTTTGCACAATATATCATAAATAGTATTTTAAAATACAGATAACAAAACTTAGACATCAACCTACAGTCTTGCAAAGACTTGTCTACTATTCTAGCATGTACATGTAGTCTTGCCTTATGGGAGATTAGGTGTAAAGGAAGTCAGTTTAAAGAAGAATCATTTATTATTTTTCGGTTTCTTTTGATGCTAATACTCCCATTGCCTTGATTATGGAAAATTAATAGGTGATATGTCATTTAATGCCAAGGCAAAGGAAAAAAAAATTCTTCTGTTCAGAGCATAGTTCAAAGACAAAACCTGCTTAATCCAGCTCTTACTGAATTCAGTCAAAGAGCTCACAGTGATTTCAGCTGATGTTAAATAGAATTTCTCAGCTGTATCCTATGGAAGGTGGGCAGGGAGAGGAGAAAAACACCCTTTGTCTTTAATGCAGGGATGAGTCTCAAATCGGTTCAAAGTTTTATTACATCAAAATCGATGTTTACTTATCTCATAGCTGGGGAAGGCAAATCATTGCATGTTAGAAAATGTGTAAAGGGGAGACAACTGCAAGAACTCCTTGCTTGTAGTCTGTACCAGTGTCTTATTTTGCCATCATTTCTGTGAAAGTAGTTTTGCAGCTAAACTGGAAAGATCTGTTTATGTTTCCAGCACGCCGGGAACTAAATAGACAGCTGCATGACTGCAGCATTTATTTTAACTTATGGAAACTATAGGATAATTTAGTAATTTTTGATCATGCAAAATGAACTATGTATTTTCTTTCTTTACACAGTTTTTATTCTCACTGAAATGTTAAGCTACTTACAGTGACTTCTAGTAGTACAGCTGTACACAGTCAAAGTACTTAAAATACTATAAAAATTATTTGGAGAAATGTGATAATAAATTAAAAAGAGATACAAAAATGATTACTAAAAATATTGCTTGAAAAAACCTAATTTAATGTAGCAACATGTAAGAAGGAGACAAAAGCATTTGAGCTTGGATTATGGAAACCCCACTCATCTTTCTAGGAAGAAAACCCTAAAAAATCCAGAAAAAGTTCAACTCTTGTTTTTTGTTACTGAAGACTATTTCTCTTGTATTCATTTTGACTGCAATTACTTTAATAACACTCAATAAAATGATATGACAGAAAACCACCCATCTTTCCCCCTCAGACTCTCACCAAAATGCTGGTTACACACTCAGCTAGACTAGATGAAGAGTGAAGATGGCTTCCCTTACATGGCACAGTCTTCAACTTTTTATTATTATAGAAAATTATGGTTTCTTTCCTACCTTTCCAGAAGAGTTTTAATTTTTTGCACAAAGCCAAAACTCCCCTGACTGGGGAAATGCTGGAAATTCCTAATCCAGAAGAACATGAACTGAAACTTCTCAAGATGCACATGAAGAAATGCCTCAAAATTCCCAGGATGCCCCATATGCTTAGCTGAGCTAAAGCTAAACAGCATTTGACTGTTTTGTATGAAGTCTGAATATGCAGAGAAAAATGTCATATGCACAGAGTTAAGGTTGCTTAGTGATAATTTCTGTCTTTCTAGAACAAGTGCAGTTTAACTCAGATTTCTGAAAACCAGAAATATGTAATATTTCAAAACACAGACACAGGACAAGGAATTCATGCTGCTCCAGTGGTAATCTCTTCAACCCCCAAAGGTGGCATGAATCACATGGTATGAATAATAAGTTTTTGAAATAAAGAAGCAGCATGGTTTACAGCTCACCTCTGTGCAGTACAGAGCAGAGGGTAAAGCAGGCCTCTCCATGTCTAGATGTGACAGTGGAAGATAAGGAGTCCAAAAGCTCCTTCTCCTTTATCACCTCCAGTGGACTATTTCAGTCCCTAAACTACCTATTTACATGCATGTCCCCAGAATTTCTTCCTTTGACGTAGCTTCATACCCGTATTTATGTTCCCCTAGCTTAGGCCAACATCCCTTTCAAATACCCTTTGACCAATACAAAAACTTCTCTTCCCCCCACTTTCTCTTCAGTGTTCTGATTCCCCAGTCCTTTGTTCTGTACCAATAATGCTGCCAAAATCACATCATAAAAAGCGACCCAAAACCCTCTCTGAAAGCAAATGCACTGTCTTATCATATTGTTCCACATCCAGCAGCACTCTTGCTTTCAAACATCCTCCCAGATCTACAGAGGATATATTCTAATTCTTTTTGAAAAAAATTCTATTTTCTTTCCAAATTAGCATGAAAAGACCTTCCAGGAGTCTGATAGCAACATCATAGCTTATTCCTGTACTTCTCTCAGGCTTGCCATACAGCCCTTAGTTTGCAGCACTTAAAGAAACAAGTTTAGGGAGATGAGATAAAGAGAGAAATTCAGATCCTATGCTAATACGGGCCACTAAAAATATATGCATATGACTGTGAAAACAAATTTTCAGTTTTCTGTTTCAAAAAGTTGTAGAAATACTACATTATATGGGAGATAAAAAGGAGACACATTTTATATCCTTAGCAGGAAAAGTATACGAACATCTGATGAAGAATGAATTAAAATGATGCTGCAGGACTGAGTTAAATACTGTAAAACCATATATGCTCATAGCCATAAGTAAGCCAGGATGGAAGGGTTTCCCTAAATAAAGCAATACTTTTTTCTAAGTGAGTTATTTCAAGCTTGTTCCTAAAATATGCATAAGTAATTAACTGCTTCTCAAAAGACACGTAGTGTCCAAGGTGTTTATAAAAATAAGAAGCAGAAACCAACATCAACTAATGACATTCCTTAGGACAGCAGACACAGACAATGTTAGCAGAGAGGAAACAACACATTAGCACAGTTTCATTATTTCCACCCTCTGCAAGCAGATATGCAAGTAACACATACTTTATTTATTTCCTTTCTCATTTTGCTGGGCCTCAGATTTTTGATTACTGAGATTTATTAAAGGGATAATGGTCATCCAATATGAATATTGTATGTTTAAGGTATAGTAATAACAAAGGTTCCTTTAACAACAGACTGGAACTATACACTCAGTAAAAGCTGATTTAGTGACCTTGGTGTTCTTAATTTTTTTCTCATGCACTGATTTTCAGCAGTAATGAAACTTTTTCTAATGCTCTAAGGGGACTATCCTGTGGATTATTATTTTGCTTTTAATCATGGAATATAATTTAAAGAACAACAGAATGTAAAAAGACAACCAACCAACAAAAAACCCCAACAAACCCTGTAGTACAGAATGAATCTAAAACTGTTTAAAATATTTTTGCACAAGTAAACCAGCATAGAATTTTGTGCTGACTACCTTAGAATTTTATTTTTTTTTTTGCAAATAATGATGTGAAAATAGGGTAAAAGTAGGGGTATCCGAATAATAAATTTTTATAATCAGAATATACTTTAGAAAAATAATTTTTAAAATGGAATAGTTATAACAAATGCTAAACATTATAGGCTCACACATGTAAATTGCATTTATCTCGTGATCCTCTTTTCATACTTAGGTGATAATTACCTGTCTTTCAGATGATATTAATGCAGCCTAAAACTTGTTTGTTCTCTTTTCAAGCATAGTATCATAGGTCTACGATGTTTACTGTGAAGGAGAACTACAATATCGCTGAGGTATTTATATTACAGGTTACTTAGAAGCTACTTAAATGGAATATTCTCAGATTTTCATCTAGGAACAAAAGGGACAAAATTACTCCCAATATGAAGGTATTACTGCTTTCCTTTAGACTTGACTTTCAGTTTTTAAAAGTCTATTTTCACCTTCAAAGTTCTTAATAATTCCAGCCTAATACTGTGACAGATCTGCAGATTCCAGCAGTTCCACTGAAGGTTTCAGCATCAATATTTCACCAGCAAAGTTCTCCTGCCTTTGTTTTCTTGCTTCCATGATTGCAAATCATTCCAATATACAGGGCTGCCTTCAGGAACAAGAACATGTATCTGTTTCTGTTCAAATACTCTTCTTTTCCATCACTAGTACAGTGAATAACGTGTGTCAAGGCAATCAGATAAATGTCTTTATTTCAGTTCTCTTCCTTCACCTACCAATCATCTCCCCCACTTCTCTTCTACATACTGCTGATCAGAATTAAAAACCAATTTTATTTTGCCACAGGAGCCTTTTTAAATTTAGAGTTTACAAAGCATCCCACCCCCATCCTTGAGCATGCTAACAACCAATAGCAATGTTGTGTTTTTCTTTCAAACAAGTCTGGAAAACCACATTACCTCCTACTGTAGTATTTAATGGATTACATAATTTAAAGTCATATTAAACCAAGCGAATCAAGGAAAAAATTAACTACAACTTTGATACACTTTGGGAGAAGAACGAAGCAGCTTTTCAAGTATTTTCACAGTTTTCATCCTCAGTATAAATGGAAGCACAGAGGCTCCAGAATCACAGACACTCGCAAAACCATGAGATTGGAGCTTTCTTTTCTAAACAGCACTTTCTAACATGTTTTGTGTTATGGCATTCTCTGACTTCAGTAGCATCCATTTTCTGATCAGTAACAAAGCTGTGTCTTTCTTTTCCCCTACGTTACATCTGTGATCTCAAAACTACAAAGGCCTTGGGTAGTTCCAAAGTCTGAACTCTTATAAATCAGAATGGAGCAGGTAGCACCCTTCCCAAAGACGTCCACTGGACTAACTTTAATCTCCACAGAATTACTTGGCAAAACACCAGTAAGGGAGATAGCAACTACTCGAACCAACATACATTTCAAAGCCTTGCTGGGAGATCCAATCCATAAAGTCTTAAATCCATGTACCGATAACCACAACAGAGAGATATGAGCCAAGCCACTGGAACCACCATGTTATCAAAGTTTGCAGATTGCTTTTTGGTCTGCAAAACAGCTTTTAAAAAAGTGATCAGAAACCAGTGAACCATTCTCCTTGACCTCAGTTATTCAATGCATCACCCTCTTAGAAATGATCCTGAAAAAAACCCATTGTGCCCCAGCCAGATTTCTTGATAAAATCATACCTGGTGTTCATTCTGCACTTGCATCCATGCCCTGTACGATCTGAAAGAGCAGAACTGACAATATAGGCCTGACAAGTTCTCTGCTTCCTGTCACTAACTCACCTCTACTGACATTATTCCTGTCTTTCTGATCACATCTCTAATGAAGCATGCAAAATAATTTGGGGATTAGCTAATCTTTTTGACCTAACCTACCTGAATTACAATGTTAAAACAGACTCACTGTTCTACTTCGACTACTGACCCAGACATATATTCAGCTTGCTTTAAGAAAAAACTTTCTAATAATTTTTGATCCATACATGGAAAATATCACTTGGCGTATAGTGTGTTATTCAGCAGTTCATCTCAATGTCCCAGGATAGTGGACTTTTTTACCCGCCCTAATTAACAACAGAACTAGACATTCATAATTCATATTTTGTATACTTTTTTCAAAGCATGGTTGTGTGACTCTATGCAATGTGTCTTTTGTCTCAAAGAGCAAAATATATAAAACTTCACACAGCTTTACCGATCATTAATATGCAGACATTAAAGGTATACTGTCTTCAGGATTATAGCAACACAAATGGTTATGGTTTAGTCCATTTCACATTTTATGCAGAGATTCTGATTTATGGAAAACTACAGATATTTTCAAAAAACAGCATAGGATCTTCAGAAGAACATCTGTCAACTTGTCTGAAAATAATTTGTTGAAAGATCCATTTTCAATTAACATATGTGCATTGCAATTTCCTCCTTCTTACCTCCCATATATTAGCTATGTAATACAGACACTTAAGACTCATATTTTACAAATATTGAGGAATTTTATTCCTTCTGGTAAATTTGAGATATTTTAATTTATCTTACAATTAATGCTTGTTATTCTTGTCACTTTGTATTAGAGACAGACAATCACCAACTGTATGAAATTTAACAAGAGCAAATGCTGGATTCTGCGCCTGGGATGGGGCAACCCTGGATGTATGGACAGACTGAAGAATGAGACGCTGGAGAGTAGCACCACAGACAGGGACCTGGGGGTTCTGGTCCATGGCAAGCTGAACTTGAGCCAGCAGTGCCCTGGCAGCCAGGAGGGCAAAGCGTGTCCTGGGGTGCATCAGGCACAGTATTGCCAGCCAGGCAAGGGAGGGGATTGTCTCACTCTGCTCTGCACTGGGGCAGCCTCACCTCAAATCCTGGGGACAGTTTTGGGCGCCACAATGTAAAAAAGACATTAAACTATTAGAGTGTCAAAAGGAGGGCTGTGAGGATCGTGAAGGGCCTTGAGGGGAAGCCGTGTGAGGAGTGGCTGAGGACACTTGGTCTGTTCAGCCTAGAGGAGACTGAGGGGAGACCCCATTGCAGTCTGCAACTTCCTTGTGAGGGGAAGAGAAGGGGCAGGGCCTGATCTCTTCTCTGTGGTGCCCAGTGACAGGACGTGAAGAAAGGACACTACATCAGGGGAGGTTTAGGTTGGATATCAGGAAAAGGCTCTTCACCCAGAGGGTGGCTGGGCACTGGAACAGGCTTCCCTGGGAAGTGGTCACAGCACCAAGCCTGTCAGAGTCCAAGAAGCATTTGAATAACACCCTCAGGCACCGGGTGTGACTTGCAATGTCCTGCACAGGGACAGGAGTTGTGCTCAATAACCCTCCAGCTCAGGATATTCTACAATTCTATGATTCTATGAATTATGCAAAATTTATTCTCAAGACTTCCACAAAGCAATTCTTAATTTCAAAAAAGGCCTTCGGCACTAGTTCATTTTGAGGGTCCATAAATTTGGTATAGTTTGTAAAATGCTCTGTCTCACTTCTGACAGATTTTTATGTCTGAAATTCATGTAGAAATTTCACAGTCTATATGAGGTGGGTATTTCCTAAGGATGCCACTGTAACTGATTAGGAAGACTGCTTAGGTCAAAACCAATTTGTAGAACAAAGTATCTAGCTGAATCTTGGCCTGGGGTATCAGCCATATTTCAAATTAGATTGACACTAAATCAGAAATGAAGTGATTAGTCACAAGGGATAGACTGTTTTTAAATATGTATAGTTATTGCAGCCAATTACACAGTAATATAAACCGGAATGAACTGCAAACTACATCTTAGTACTGAAAAGTAATTTAAAAATATCTATATATCTATATCTATAGACATGTTAAGCCCAGAATGTACATAAGCTCAGGACAGACCTGTCTGCAGGGCACTCTTTTCCTTCCTACGATCTGGTGAGGTATCTGTGTGCTGTACCAAACACGAGCAGCTCCAGGATTTCCAGCTTTCCAAGAAGAACAGAGAGAGAAGTGCTAAAGAGGGTACAGGGTGCTACAAACTGAGAGGAGCAGTGCTGAAGTGCTCACTTTGTGAGAGAGACCACACGTGTACCCACAACACATGAATTCACTAGACACACAAAAACTGCTCTCACTGTTTTATCTTCGTCTATTACTCACTCCTCCACTCTACTTCCAGGTTTTCACGAATTCCAAGATTTTTAGCCCAATGACCAGAGGTGCAGGAGTAGTAATGAAAACAGTGGGAGATACGAGTTCCAAAGCACTCACTGACCTGATCGACTGCGACGGCCTTGAGGGAGTGGACTTGGATTACCAAAGACAGATGAAGTTCAAGAAAGGTCACCAAGAACCCACCTCAGGATATTTCAGTTTCCCTTCCTTCCAAAGCACTTTGTATGGGCCATCAGAATGCTACATTATTTGCAAATGATGGACAAGCTTAGTTTGCTTCATGATACAAATTAATTTGCTATCTATGTTAAGTCAAAAACTATTACACCTAAACCACATTCTCATTTGAAGAAGTCTGGAATTTTGAAAATTTTGTGTTCTGATGCCTATATCCAGTTTCAGGGAGTAAGTTATTATGAATTACTACAGCTGCTGGCACTGTTTTTAGCACTGAGCAGTCTGGTTTATAAAGTAAATTAAAATTCCAAATTAAAAAATAGAATTTTTTTTCAGTTTTACTTAAGTTATCTAACTGTAATTCAAGTAAAATTTACAAAAATTACAAAAAGGCACAGTTAAGACTTCTTCTATGGTTCTTCCACTTCATTATGAGCCAATGAACAGGACAGAAGAATAAAGAGTAGATAGGAGACAAAACTGTTTTCTCCCTTAAAATCAAAGGCTATTCTACCTTATCTCTTAGAGTATCTTCCCTTCCTTCTATTTAGCACCAGGAGCACGTGGTGTTTAAAACTCCTAATGCTATTTCAGCTGCCTTGCAACTAAAAACCTCACAATTCCATCAGGGTTTTCAGACAGACTCACAGGGGAAGGAGGACGGGCAACAAATGCTCATGGCCACTATAAATCTTGGGGGACTACATTTTCCAAAAATATTTTTTTATATAACATATGCTCTGCACATGGCTGCAAGCATCAGTCTACAAAGTTACATGACATTAACAGCAGTTTCATCAACCTTGCAAATTCTGTAACTATTTCTGGCCTGACAATGAAGTTTAGAAAGAACTGTACCTCTTCCTCCATACATATGATCTCCTTATTTTATTGTCCAATTCTTTTCCTTAACATGGCCTAGACTGAATGAACAGTAAAAGTGAAGTTATACTTTACTTTTAAGATGCTCAAATTTTCAACTTGGATTTGCATAAAGTTTATGAGGAAGCTGCTGGTAATTTTCCTTCCAACCAGTTTCTGCTGTTAAAAAAAAAAACAAACCAACAAAAAACCAACAAAATTCAAAAATGTAGAACACCAACTAAGTTGGTTTCCTAAGTGTATTTCCAATCTAGCCTTGAATTTTGACTTGTTTTCTCAAGCAACACAGTTGTGCTCCTTGAAAGCACAAGACTTCTATTCTACACCAGTGTAAGATTTAAGAGCCATAGCTCCAGGCTTGAGTAAAAACTTGTGTCCTTTCTCAGGGATCTGACACTGCACTGTCCAGCTGTTACTGTGCAATTTAACTCATTCTCCAGATTCAGCTATGAACTGAATTTTCAGCAGCTCCATAGGCAGATCATTTATTTATGAATAGATTCAACCTATTTTAAAACCTACCAGCTCAACTGTCTCCCACAACAACAAAATCAGATTTTCATTCAGCACCTGGTCAAATAATTTGAAGTGGTTTGAACTGGAGCTGATTCTAGCTCTAAAATAAAATAGTCTTTAAATATTTGTAAAATTCTGTTTAGTAGTTTTGTCTAACCACAAAACCCCTGTTCACAGGTAATTACATTCCTTTGAATTCACTGCGAAAACCCGCAGCTCTGGCTACACACTGAATGGTGAGCACTGGGGTAGATTTAAAGATACAGCATAAAAGCAGGCAAATGTTTTGGCCATCTTTAAAAAGAGGAAAGGAAAAACCAGGCTTTCATAGGTCAACCAGTTTATACAGCTCCTGAAAAAAACCATGCAAAACTATTTCTAAGCATCTAGAAGGTAACAAAAAGAACCGACATTGATACGGCACTAACCAACAGACACAAAGAATAACTGGGCTTGTAGATGAGAGAATTCATAGCTATCTTGATGGTTTGTAGGGCTTTCTACAGTACCTCACATGTTGCTCTCATAAAAATCATAAGGAAACACGATGTAAATAAAACTACTAAAACTCAACTTGCTGGAAAATGTTAACTCGGAATACTACAATAGTTAGCTTAAAAATACGAAGAATTATATATTGGCTTTTTTTCATCATGGTCTACTTTCCCCCCCAGCCTCCACATTTTTAACTCCCTGGTCCCAGAGTTGTCATGACAGTTTTCACTCAGGTCTTTATTCTGGCAGAATAGCAAACAGCGAATAAAACAATTTTTTTTTTTTTGCTGAAAAACAAATTGTAGTATAGACATTCAGCAGTCAAACTCAAACATTAATCAGTCTTGGCTTCTCTTACACATGAGGAACATTCTGCATGTTACACCATGCATTATTGCTGGGGAGGGGAGATGTGTGTCAGGGGCCAAGAAGCAGTTATCACAGCTGCATCCAATTCTGGGGGCATGTAATGCCATTTAGTCACAGCACTTAACAGGGGAGCTCATAGGCAGTGATGGAAGACTGGAGTAACAGTACTGCTGAATAAGTACCTTTTTCTACTTTTCTTTCCTTTTCTCCCACCTTATGATCTCCACAGCACTCATCTTTAATTTTAGAAGAATATCCCTACACAATCCCATTGCATGATCTTTGGATTGGCCACCATTAATCTGACGCAAGAAGTATTACTGATTCTGCTATGTCTGTGAGAATTAAAAATGAGATGGTACCTTCCTTTCTGGGGATTTAAATCACATTAACTGATCAACTCCACCTGAAGTTGCACTCTCTTAACCTTCAAGTGCTTAACAGTGCCATTGGTTTTGTCATGTATCACAGAGTACATCAAACCTTATCAAGTTATTTCTAAATCCATATCAGACAGCAAATTAATTCTGTCCTTGCTTTAGCTCCCTGGCCTCACCAGGCACATTGAGCCACATCACTACCCACTAAAGTCTGAAGCATATGCTCAAAGGCAAGAATGGTCCTCAATTGTCATCACTGCTCACTGCCTGCTCAACAGGGAGCTTACCAGCCTTTTCTTTGATCGGACTCTTAAACGGTCCACCTATGCTGCTCTCGAGCTCTGAACATGGCACAAGGTGTCCCTTACACAAGCAATGGTATTCCATTTGCTGCCCAGGTACCTGAAGTTAAAAAATGCTGAAGCAGAGGACAGCTGACATTGCCTGATACAGGACTGGTTATTTTTCAGTCAGGCTGGGATGGTTTGGTGACATTGGGATAATTACATATTTTTAATAGGTAAGAGCATATGAGCTTTCACAGAAGATTCAGCTGTTTGTGTGCAGAGATTCAGAACTACAAAACCTAGATCCATCCGTCAAAGGAGGAATTAAACATCCCACTGTATCTACTGGCACTCAAGAATGCCTATTTCTAGTGCCTTGCAGAATTCTAATCAAAGAGAGAGATGGTGGATCTGCAGCCACCCAGTTATTAAAGGGTGTAATGAAACTTCCTGGAGACCTCCTAAAGGGAAGTAAAGCAGTCTAAGAAAAAGAAGTAGCCATTATAAACTAAAGGACACAAAATTTCTGCTCCCACAGAGGTGATCAAATACAACTTGTCTGGTAGACAACACTGAGGTATATATTGCATTATGCTGTCCTTATGGAAAAAAATCTCTTAGTGCATTATGTACTGCTCCTACAATTGGTACATATGGGAACAGACCTAAGTGATGGTTTGATTAAATGGAGGGGGGATACAATGTCTGATCACCAATACTTTTTTCTCCTAATAATGACAAGTGTACTAACAGTGTGTTAGTTTTCTAACTCTTCAGGGTGACTGAGCAGCTGCAGCAGCTGCTTCTGGCCAGCTCTGTATACTCAGCATGATGCCACACAGTATGGAATATCCCTTTGGCCAGCTTGGGGCAACTGTCCCAGCTGTGCAGCCTCCCAGCCTCTTGTGCCCCTCCAGCCTTCTTGCTGGCAGAGCATGAGAAGCTGACTTGGTATAGAGCATGAGAAGAGCATGAGAAGAGCTGAGCATGAGAAGCTGACTTAACACTACTTAACAACAACTAGAAATATCATGTAGTGATATCAACATGATTCTCATATTAAATCCAAAACACAGCACCATACCAGCTACTAGGAAGAAAATTAACTATACTCAAGCCAAAACTAGGACAGTTATGAAGTTTGTAAATGGGTTATTCACCTCAGTATAGTAAGCATAGTGCTTAATACAACTAATACAGGGAGAAAAAATTAATGAGATACTTCAGAGGAATTAAAGGAAATGTTCAGTAGTTGACTGACAAAATATTCTAGCTTGGAGCAATGTAATTATCTGATGATATAAAGAAAGAGAGAAGGAAAGAGAAAGTGAGCATATAGTCTTTCTAGATATCACTAAAATTTTTTTTTTTAAAAAAATCTAATAATTACACCAATAATTGAAACTGAATTTCTTACACTATTGAAAATATATACAGAAAGATTGGAATCCACACTGCAGTTGATAGCAGTGTAAACATGAAGCTGCAGTCACATTACTGCTCTCAAAACAGCTGCCATTTCCTATTCTCAGTTAGAGATGAACCTAATTGTACCTTGTTATGATCCTTATTTTCAAAATGGCTATTTCCTCATGTAATTTTCAAGTGACAGGAGTCAAGATAATCTCCCTTAATGTTTCAGAAATTGTGATGGACCAAATCACAAGGACAGAGAAAAAAATCTTGCAAGTCCCTACGTGAGTAATAGCTGCCTTGAAAAAACAAAGGCCAGAGAAATTAATTATCAAAACCATAAGGTTTTACACGCTCTTAATTTTAGAGAAAAAGAGTAGCTTTCACACTTCGAATTATTCTGATCCTCTGCAATGCAGCTAAATATGAGTTCCCTACCAGACACATCTAAATCGTGTTCTCTCACATTGCTTATTACTAGTTTAACAAGAATCTGTAATTTGAGTTTTGCAATTATCAGCACTATCACTTTTACAAGTAACACAGTAAGGAAATGGAGAAATTCAGATACATAATAACAGTAATAGCAGCAATAACAACACACAAAGTAACATTCATCATTAACACGCATCAGAGTGAGAATTTTCTATACACTGGACATAAGGAGCATCCAGACTCATCTCTGAAACAGTGTATTTAGCAGAAGGTGGGTAAAATGGGGGCAAATGTAAGAAAAAAATATTTGGGCAGCATTTAAGTTCTGGACAACATCTTAGCTCATTTTCCATGCACATGACTCAGCATTACTGTAATTGCTTATTAAAAAAAGAAAAATCATGCCTAGGTTTGTTTTAACTTTTCTCTAAACTGGAGAGAGTATTTATGGTAAGCATAATCTAACTGATGGTCATGAAATGATGAGGCCATTTAGACAGATGTCTAATTCTCCATGGACATTTTTTCTCCAGGAGAAATAAGAACGGCCTGCAGCCTTAGCTGTCTTTTCTGAATTTATGGTGGCAGAACTGTCCATCTGGATTAGTGTCATCTGCCCTTTTAGCAAAATATTGGTGTCTGTAAGGCTTTCAGTGATAAATTATCTATGTGAAGGGATGATTCCATGTTGACCTACTGATTGCTTTTTCTATTAAGATAAGCTCAAATGAGGATTTTCTCCAAAACGGCAATTATATTTAAGATCATCATCAAAACAATCCACTAAAAATATGGAAGTACTAAATATTACTATGCTTCATACTCTACAGACTTCTCTAGAAGTGGTAAGGTCTTCTGAAAAAAGCTAATCTAGAAGGAACTGACATGGCAAGTATGTTATTATTGCATCTGTGATACTTGGGCAGAATCACCAAAGCCATCTTGAGCCAGAGTTGGTGAAGTGGAACTCACGAAAGTGTAGCAGTTTGCAATTAGCAACGGATTTGTCCATTGCAGAAGTACTTAAAAACTGAAATAACATGCAAATACATGCAGTCTTTAAAAAAACCCAAGCAAACAAGAAAAACAGTTGTCAAATAACTTGCTCACTGATTCAGCATCTGTTTTTAAAGAGTAGTGACAAAATTCTTTTCCCATAAAGAGATGCTCCCAACAGATCCACTGCAGAGGATACTGTTACGAACATCCTGCGGAAGCAACAAGCTCATAAGCTCAGACTGGTGATCCAATGTACACTCAGACACTTGCACAGACCAGCTGTATGGCAGTGCATGTGCTATTTCTTACCCAATGCAAATGCAATAAAACAAATTCATTAATGTGGATAATATTTCATTAAGGGATGAAAGGGTCAGAGTGCATAACGTGGGTGGTTGTGTGCTACTTCCTTTTCCTAGCAGAGAAACGTAAGTTACTCTAAGCAAGGAATGACAAATTAAATGCCTGTCCATTTCTGGTAATGCAGGAAAGACCATCAGCTGCTGTCTAGAAGTAATGTGAATATAAAACATAGGAGATTAGCACAAGCTCTTCCTGCTCTGTTTGACTAGTTGCTCTCCATTTCTACTAAGAGATAAAAGAACAAAGGATCTCATAACACAGGATTTTTGAAGGACTACAGGGAAAAAAAAGAAAAAAGAGAAATAAAATCTATTAATTACAGATTTTCATCAGCCCTGGATTAGAGGCCCCATCTTCTTTGAAAGTTCTAATTCACCGAAAGCAATAAGTACTAGTGCTACAAATAAGAAGAAAGAATGTAAAACTGGGTTAAACTGACAATTACCATTTTCCAAGTAATACTTCTAACTACAGAACAGCTAATGTTCTTTTAATAATTTATCTCTTTGCCTTCCCATAAGCACCCAGTTAAACAGAAGTGGGTAAATTAACTTAAGCTCTCTGCACATCCCATGAAAATAGCATGCTTAAGAACTTGGGAATGAAGGAATACAAAGCCGAAATATAAATCAATGTTCTGATTTTTAAACTTCCTACCTTCCAAAAATTACATTTCTGAACTTTTTTTATTTATCCAATACATAAAAAGCATTCAAAACTAAGACAAATAATGCAGCACTGTGAGTTGGTTACACTAAGGAGACTACTTCAACAGTAGGTATTTATATTTGAAAACATACAACTTCCCATTACGAGATAGTCTACAACAAATGAACAGTCATTGCTCAAGCTGCACTACACTAAACAATAAACTGAAGAAGCCAGATATAATCTCATTTTATGTCTCCAGCAGCTGACACATCCTATGGAATTCATGGTATATACTAAGAGTAAGCAGAGAGATTTTTTTAGCTTTCCAACATACAAGCAAAGGGATACAAGTTCCAATATATTGTTTTGACTTCATGTTGGTGTACCAGGATACATAAATTGAAAGAAATAGGTTTTCATTTAAATTGATTTACATTGCTGGCTGACTTTCATTCTTACACTGGAAGGAAATATAAATGTTATTTATGCCCATAAAAATGATACAATAATGAGTGGAATTACTACAGGCATTAATCTTGTATACTTTCCTGTTTTGAGATTCAGATTACAAAAATAACAAATTCAATTTTTTTAAAATAAATCAAGCCATGCCCTCTGAAACGATTGCTGTTATTATTGCTTATAAATAGCTATTTATATCAAGCAAAATACAGTCAATAGCTGTGTACCTTCTATATAAAAACAGGCTGGTTTTCACCTTGGAATTTAAGATGAGAATGTAGGAAGTTAGGAAGTGTTAAGGGGAGGGAAGGAAGGGAAAGGAAGTTCAGAGAAGGGACGTTCAGGGAAGGGAGGAAGGGAGGGAGGGAGAGAGGGAGTGAGGAAGGGAGGGAGTGAGGAAGGGAGGGAGGGAGGAAGGCAGGAAGGCAGGAAATAAGGAAGGAAGGAAGCAAGGAAGGAAGGAAGGGAGGGAGGGAGGGAGAGAGGGAAAGGGGAAGACAGGGAACAACTGAAAATGAAAGATAAAATCCAGTTTTATCAATGGCCTTTAACATGCACGCTGAAGGAACTAAAGTTTACAAGCAGTGCATAAGGAGAGTCTCAGGAAGTGGCCTGTAAATTCGATATTTGACAAATAAATCCAATATTATCACTGCTCTGTTTTTAATACTTTGCATAATTATTTCCAGTAAGCTTGAGATTGTTAGAGTCACAGAAGTCTTAAAATAAAAAAAAAAATTAATATGTGTAATTAATCAGGTGCTACTCTTGGTACTCATTCACCCCAAACTTGATAGAAAGCAGATAAGACCTTCAGTATGAGGTCAGATAAGACCTTCCTCACAATCTGAACAGTCATTTATATATGAAAACACATTCAGTGATCTAGCTAGTATAATTTCCCTTACTGGACTGGAAAAGTCCTTCAATTGAATGTGGCACAGTTCTGCAGAAAATGTACACTTTCATGTACATGCTTTATGTATTAAAGGCATCTGAAAATGGATCTTACCACTGCAGCTGGAACTTGAGGCATTTTTGCAGCTGGGGTTCCTGGGCGTGGGTAGAATTGATTAATAAACAAACTTGGAAACCTGTACAGTTCTACAAGTTTCATTGTTTCCTGAAAATCTTCATCTGTCTCTCCTGGAAAACCACAAATGATGTCTGTAGCAACTGTTATTCCAGGCACTCTGTAGAGAAAGTAGAAACACTTAACTAAGGGCATGTAAAAATCTTGCTCCCTTAAAAGCTTGTGTACATAGACTTACAGCCTTCAACTTTATCTACAGAAATTGAAACCTAAATGAATCTTCGGGGAAAAAGAGATTTTAGCACCATTGCTTGGCAATGAGAAATGCATTTGGTGCTCAGCCGAGAGCACAAGGAATTGAAGATATCACAGCAAATACTGGATTAGGATTGTGACAGAAGAGCGAAAACATCTGGATCAACTCTTCCTTCAATCAAAATTAGAGGTAATCAGAAGACCTTGTTATTTCTTGAATTCTGATTGCTTAATCCACAAAATGTAAAGCTTTTGAGACTCAGTCACTAGAAAATGTCAACTATTTAACGTTTCATAATGCTGCTATCAAAGTAGAACAGGGTATCTGAAAGAGGGGACTGACATGTCATACCACCTAGCAAATTTGAACAAAATTGGCTTAGGAGTCAAAAATACATCTTTAGTCACAAGTTAATTTTTAACTCACAAGTTAATTTTTAACTTTTTAACTGTTCTAAAATATCAGCCTATGCCTTGCTTTAAAAGGAAAACAAAACACTTAAGTTCGCAAAGGCACTGAGTTGTTATTTAAGGAAGACCAACATTTCCTAACTGCTCCGCTTGGACTGAATATGCAGAACCCTTACACACATCAGGTTAAGAGAGCAGAGCTGGCAGAGACTGCCCATAGACACAGAGGGATGCACAGAACAGGGTGAAGTTAGGGGGCTTCAACTGAAATTGTGCCACTGTCACAATCTTGGACAAGGTGGGAACATGCCATAAACACTTTCCCAGTAGATACTGGAGCAGCCATCAAGGCTTGCACCCTGACTGAGCTTCAAATGGTGGATGCAGACCTCCAAGCTCCAGGCTGCAGGGACTGCCTGTGGACTCTCCCTGATGCCAGGGGAGATGGCCCTCTGTCCCACTGGAGCTGGGCTGTTTTGGAGGAGCTGTGCTTCCAAGCGGAGGAGTTACAGGACGCTGGGCAGCATCAGAGAAGAAGAAAAGGAGATGGCAGTGCCAGGTTAATGGCTGGACTTGACGACCTTACAGGTCTTTCCCAACCTTAACAATTCTGTGATTCTCTGCAACTCAACAGTTTGAAGAGCCTCAGCCCCTTAATCTTCAGTACAGGAGCATGTAATGTTAACCCCCACTAGCAAGGAAAGCACGAGCTCTGGAGAAGGGGAAGGATGGAAGCTGGTGACTTCCAAGAGGAAAGATCTTGACCAAATTAAGGCCTTAAAACTGCAAAATATGTTCATTGCCCACAGAGTTGAAGTGGAAGCAGATGTGCTGATAAGTAAAATGTCTGGTCCCTCTAACCTATGCAGGTCTACCAAGAAGAAGCACCACATCACCATAATGCATGACTCCCTGCTCTGGCAGATAAAGGCACCCCTCTGTTAACCCAACCAGCCATTTAGAGAGGTTTGCTGTCTGCCAAGGATCCAGGGTGCTGTGAGGCTCATCTGGCCATTTCACTACTACTCACCACTGTTATTCCATGTGAAAACAAATGATGCTGCCAGTGGAAACCTGGACAGTATTAAAAGTGACTACAGAGTTCTGGCAATAGTCAAGGGCATGACGGCTCAAGTGTTGTGCTCCTCATCAGGAACTGAGGATGACTGAGCACAGGCACATCTTGCCCTGGGAGCTTGTGGAGTCTCCCTCCTTCCATGTATTCACAAGCTATCTGGTAATGGTCCTGTGCCACTGGCTCTAGGAAGCACTGTTTGAGCAAGGGGGTCAGAAAAATGACCTCCATAGGTCCCTGCAAACCTCAACCCTTCTGTGTTTCTGTGACATGGCCCTAAAAAAGCCCTTCAGCCAAAAGATTAGTGCATAGTATTTACAGAGTACTCTCTGTGACCCAGGAGACACCAACTCAGTTTTCCAAATCTGACACCAGTCAGCTGGGTGACTGCTGCATTGGGAGAAACTGTGGAGCCACAGCCCTGTTTTATATTCAGCCTGCTTGCACAGAGTGGGAATAATGATAAACATGCTCTGGAGAGAAGCAGAAACATACAGTGCTCAGTGCTCCCTCCTGACACAGATGAGACTGTTTCCACAATGCAGAGTTGACCCTATACTGCTAGTAAGAATGATAAACTGGAGAAAATGTGGCTTATGGAGAAAGGTAAGAACTCTAAAAATATTGGTGGTATCTAACTTGGAACTGGCCCTGTTTCAAGTACGGGGAATAGATGAGATGTCTTCCAGAGGTCCCTTCCAACCTAAATAATTCTACAGCTCTTATGTAGGCTACAGGCAAGGGAACAGCTGAGAGAGATTGTTTCAAGGGTGAATGGCATAAAGACAACTTTCACAATCAAAGTTTACACTTGAGCTTAAGAAGGGATCTCCAAGACTGTCTCTAACATGAAGAAATGGATGGAAGGCTTCTCTTCCCCTTATCAGGATAAGACAATGCAGAACTGTGAATGTCAATGCATGTAATCCAAATGACATTTTTAAAGCATTCCAATAGCCAAAGAAAACTATAATTTCTTATTAGACAGTACATCACCACAGAAAAAAAAAAATAATGGTGTGGTTATAGTGAGTGAAGAAACTTGAGTCTGAATAACTGAAAGAAAAACTTCATGAAAGAAAAACTTCCTGAAACAGTGAGTTTTACCAGACAAGGAAAAATCTGTTGGCAAAAGACCCAAGAAAAGGGAAGCAGAGAATACTGTTCTTATTAATTTGATTAGGTGCAATATTAGACCATACCTACAACAGCCTTCAGAAAAACGGTATATTGTATATTTTGTGGGTTTTTTCCCCCTAAACTTAATTTGCTGTTGTTGTTCAAGGATTGGCAATGAGCTTATGTTAAAGTGAAGTCCTGTCCTCCCTTCAACACGTATCTGGACATACAGGTAGCAGCACGGGAATTCATCAGATATTATTAGAATTTTCTTCCACCCTTTACTTATGAAAAATCCCCACCAAAGAAACCAAATTCTATCAATTCCTTTTTGAGTTCATGAATTCAGACTCCATCATCTGAGCTGAATTTAAAAGATGGCATTTGAATGACAAATCAAAACCAGTATAAACCAGAACATTTTCAAGGACTTGATCCAATAACCCTAAGTGGGAAACACAAGCTGGATATTGTGCAGAACAGCAGAAATCCCCAGAGCTGATGGCTCAGCACCCTCAGTTACCATTGCTTTCTTTTTCAAACATCAAGATGTGAACTTCTGCTCGATACCAAGCAACAATAAAATTCCTTATCTTTAAGGACTGAGTGAAGAGAGCAGCACTGTATCCTGCAACATGATTTTGTTCATACCACAAATACCTTGTGCAGCAGTAGTAAGCTCATGGAAGAGAGAGTACATTACTTTATAAACCAGTGCCACCTAACATCAGCTGCCATTTCTCAGAACATGAACAGAACATTCATTACATTTGACAAAACCATTATAATGAAGTTATTTTATCCACTTTAATGACACTATTGGCAACAGTCAAAGCATTTATTACCAGTGGTAGTAGTAATACCATCCTTTATAAAGGCCTGGTTGTTTCTATAGCAACATGAATTATAAGGTCCAATCAAGCTAGATACAATAAAATATGCTCTTTTTCTCCATAACACCAGTTGTCATTCAGTTAAAAGGAAATTACATATTTTAAAAATTCATAAACTCTACAAATGTCTGAACTCCATTTGCTGATAAGGTGTTAATTATCTTAGTAATTAGATTTCTTCCTGGATGGAATTATAACATACAAAGAAAAGCCTGGGTACAAAAAGAGAATAAGGACCAGGGTGTATTCAGCGACAGCAACTAATTACAGTCCAATCCAGTGTAACTGCCTAAAATATGACATTGCATAGTGCATTTTTATATCACTGCTGATTATATTGTTTAAGAAGAAGCTTAAAAAGGGGAGAAAAGCATGAGATTTCACTCAAAATAAAATCAAAAATGACAAAAATCAAGCTCTTAAGACTTTTTCAAAGCAGTGATGAACAAAAATATGTACAATTAGTTCCACATGCAAAACATAATTTCCTAATAAAAAAAGAGGGGGGAAAAAAGATATAATTATGGAAAAATATAAAACACATACAGACTTGAAAATTAAAGTGACCTTTTCTCTGACAGCCTGAAAGAAAGCAGCACAAAATTCTTTATTACATAGATTCAGATGATGTTTAAGAATTACCCCAGCTATGAAACATGATCCAAAATCACACAAAACCAAGCTCTTGTGCCTCAGCCAGTATTTTAATTTTTTTGCATGAAATACTGCTTATCTGTCCTGAAGCAAACAAAGAAAAAGCTGCTGAACATCCCTTGTAACATTTATTACATGAACACATCTACAGTTAGTCTCAATATTCAGTTTCCACAAATATTTTCTAGGGTGTAGGAGAGAAGCTCTACAACACATGTTGACTCTCAACTGGGATGTTTTACAATAAAACTGTGGAATTTCAGACAAAGATGAATTGGAGGAATAAACAATGCCATGTACAAGATAATACAGCCCTAATACTTAGTATTCCTGAATATTCTCTTCTCTGTGTCCCTCTAAATACATAAATGCTTCCATCTACTCAAGCAGAGTGATGTTCTGCTGTACTGAACTAGACCAGCAATGCAAACGCCATCATCCTGGGCAATTCTGACCACCTAAAAAGAAGCAACTACTTCATCATACAGTGAAGACACATCTGTTTTAGTGTGATGCTGTAAGGACCAACACAGCCATGAACAAGAGCTGAGAGCACAGGTATCCAAACCTCATAGAAAGGAAGAACAAGATGTGTTCGAATGAATACAGAAGAAAAGCAACATCTTACCCTCTGCCTAAAGAGCAACCAAGTCAGCCCCTGGGGTCAGAGAAAGAAGTCAGACCCAAGGAAGTGACTGATGCCTGGAAGTCAAATCATGGACAAGTGACTCAGAAAAGAGATAAAAGCATGAAGCTGCCAAAAATAAAACAGTAAATGACCTCCCCACCCCGCCCCACCCTCCCCATTTTCACGGAGCAATATTTCTAAGAAAAGCAGCAGTAAAATTGTGAAAATTTCTAGGATTCACTTGTTAAATGGACCATTTCATGTGGTTTTAGCTACACAAAACAGTCCCTTTAGCAATAACCATTACAAACCAAATCCACGCTCAGGGAAGGAATTATGTAAAGGAGCTAAAATTATTACCTTCAGCTACTCACATGACCACTTGAAATTCTTTTGCATGATCACATATTCTTCTCACTCCCATTTCAGAAATTAACATTTAAATCCAGAAATTACTTAAAGCCACCATCTTGCTCTTAAGCAAGATCAGCCACCTCCACCCCTTACAGTATAACAAAATACTGGATTAGAATAAATAGCAGTATGAATAAAAAGAAAACACTACATGGTGTTACAGAAGGGTATGAGAACTGCTGGAGTAATCTACAGTAATTAAAGTCAAAACAAAAAATGTGATGACATAGCAACTTCTTGATTCATAAACTAGAAATTTGCATTGAAAAAAATGTTGGGGAAAAAAAGTGTAGTTTTTATGAAAATAAAACCAGTCTACTCTGAAATTTTATTTCAGAATCATACATTATTTTATATTTTAGAACGCTTCTGCAGTATGTGCCCATTCAGAGAACACGCAAATGAAATGTGGGTAATTGATGAAATAATTGGAGGGTATCTGAGTTGGTCTTCCAAATGTATTTACAGAGCCTAACAGGCATCTCACCATGCCATTTTGTGTTGGAGACAAAGGACGTGTTTGCATCTTCCCCATGACCACACACAGTCTTCCAGAAGCCCTTTTCCCCCCTCTTTCTCTTTTTTCCATGAGGCCTAGTCTTGTGGGATTTCTGATTTCAACTTGAATTGCTCACTGAGGAGCCACACGAGCTGGAGCTAGCATAAGAGAAACAGACTGCTCAGCTGGAAGCACTGCTTAGGAAAAACAGGAAACTTCACCCCGCTCCTCTCTTGACTATATGGAGATTAACCTGAGGATTAAGCCACGGAAAAATCTCCACACTTTGAAAAAGGAATTCAGCCTGTTTCTGTTCTGAAATCCTTTGGCACTTCTTTCTCTCTCCATGGACTATGAATGCAGCACAGGACAATATACTCCTACGTTAAGTGTCTGGAGTTGGGGGACTAAACTGGAACATAATTTCTGAAGCAGGGGGTTCTCCATCCTTTTCTGGTTATGATTTACCCTAAATTACACAATGGATGAACAGGCATCTAATAAATGGCTATCCACTGAAAGCGTTTTTCTTAGCAATCTTTTCCATATGTGTTTAAAAGTAGTCCAGGATATGTGAGTTCAGAACATCTGTGTCAGAAAAACAAGTTCTTTTGAACCCTCATATCAATTGCTGAGCTGATTTATACATGGAGTGAAACTGGAAACTGCCTTGGTTAAATGACAATAGGCATGTCATAAACACTTCTGTGTGAAGTCTCTTAAATGATAACATACTGACCCTTATGGCTAGATATAAACTGTCCTTTGGTAAGACACCTCATTAAAATGCAGCTATATATATCAAGAACATTACTATTTAAGAAAATTTATATAGGAATTACAGAAGATATAAGAAATAATTTTATTTCAAGTATTTTTATATTATCTCTATTACTGTGTAACACAACTCCAAGTTGTCTCACAAATCAGCTCTCCTTCACCTCAGCTTGCCTGAATTAAATCAAAAAAGGTAACTATGTTGATACATGCATGTAAAAGTCTTTAAGGGCTTCATTTATAAGTCAACTCACCAGCTTTTACTCAACTATTGAGACAATGAATACTAGCAGATGTTTAAGTAAGTCATATTTTGTTTATGTGTGTAAAATGCATAGTTTTAATACTTAATTTTTAATTTTTTTAGAACTTATTTTCACAGCTTAGATCATATCTCTCCGAAATTGATACCCAAGACAACAAACCAGAAAAAGAAATTCTAATGCCATATTGTTTATATGCTTGCTTTGATTAAAAAAATAATAAAACAGACAAATGAAAGCCAGGCATGACCACAGAGAAACCCCCAAAGTATTTTTTCAGAGTATTCTCACAAAATTCCCTAAAGCAAGGTATATAGACTTGGGAGAATAACTGGCAAGGCCGTCAAATCCTACCAGTTAATTTCGGGGTGGTTCATAGCGAAACACTTCAAATTTCAAAGACAGCAGAAACTACACATGAAGTCTGGCCTGACAGCTACAGAGTCAGGGGATGTATCCTGCTTTTTGCATTCCACACTCACAGAGCACTTGAAGCTGCTCCTGGTGGTGATTCCCACAGGGAACACATTACACCTGAGCTTTGTGATCTGCAGCAGTGTCCAGTGGATTTGCAAGTGCTTAATATGGTGGGTCTGAATTTGGGGTGGTTAGTGGTTTTGATGTAAGCCACCTTAAACAGGCTGTAGAATAGTACCAGTGATCAAGAAGCACAATCTAACAGTTCTCAGAGTTTAACCGAGAGTGAGAACAAGTATTTTTTAAGGACTGTTCTTTTCCAAACCCACCTCCTGCCCCTAGAAGAGCTCTTTCAGAAACTGGGCTGAATGACACCTGGAAGGACACCTGGAGGCAGTGAGCAGACCTGATTTCCAGAACTCAGCTTCAGAAGGTGTAGGTGTGGTGGACTCTGTGTGAGTACGGACTGGGCTGCCCTTGTTACCAGGGAATAGTGACCTAGATAAAAAGTATATCTTATAATTAGTGTGGCTCACTGCCCGAGGATAAAAGAGTACACATGGTTTTACTCTCTTCAAACAATTGTAGTGAAGGTTGAGTTCCTACTAGATGCAGCCCAAATGGTTTAGGAGAAACATTATAATACTTCCCATTATCAATTTTCCTAAAAAAAAAAAAAAAGAACAAAAAACCCTATAAAAACCAAATCAAAAAGTTAAGGTTTGGACTAATTTTATTCAACTGTAAGGTGCTCTACTCTCCCCATAAACAAGAAACATTTTATAGAACTTCATTATGGATGTATAACTTCAGATCATTATTGTTTTATGATTAAAAAATGAGCGACTTAAGACAAAAAGCTCAACATCCTTAAACTTCATTTCCATTCAATCTCTAATAAATACCATCTGCTGTGTACTTTAGGGATATAATACCCGTCAAAAACTCAGCCGTATTATGAGAACCGGCACCAAGTTGATCTGAAATGCATATTTGAACAGATGTGTTTAAATTACATCTCTCCGTCTATCCACACACATAAATTCAGAATAAGCGTGTGTTGATTTAAAATGCATAAAAAAGGGATTTGGAGATGCATCAAAAGTGAACAGCATCTCAATGGATCAGGACTCGCATTACTAAAGGTCATCCCTAAAAATAAAGTTTGAATTTATTAAGGGTTGCACCAGGGAACTGTTCTTGGGAACCGACTTAATGTTTGCTGCACTAAAGCAGCCATTGAAATTACACTAATTTTCTATGACCCTTCCCTGTTTAACATTAGAGCTGTCAGGCATGGTCAGAAATAATAGGATCTCAGCCATGAGCAGCTGAGAATATGATATACTTTTTCTCAGTCTGACACAATGCTTATCACCAATACTAAACGTCTTGGGCTCTGAGGACCCATCAACGTCTGTTTCAGTGACAGTCATTCAGCTCTTCACTCTGACACAGAAATCAAGCATATAAAACAAAATGATTAGCATGCCTTTTTGGCATGATGAAACCAAATGAAAAAATTGCAAGCAGGGCTCCATTAACAAATGCTAAGTTAAAAAAAAAAAAAAGGCGAAATAAATTTTTCTGAACGTGTCTTTTTGCCCCTCTATAATCTCTCTATAAACAGTCCTGCAATGTTTCAGGGATCTTGAAGATATGATAGACTGGTCCAAAGGTCCATCTAAGCCACCAATCTACTTCTAGCAATAGGCATCAGCAGTAGCCCAGGGAAGCATTTTAGATGTTGAGCCCCCCCAAGAATCCCTTAGTCCTTCCAACAGGATTTGGTCAAAAAGGTGTTTTTGTAACTAGTAGCTTCTGATGGATTTCTTCTCCATTAACTTGTCAACAAACCTCCCTTGATTCTAAACCCTTCCATTTCAAAACCACTTGAAAGCAAAAATCATCTCTGGTGAGCCTTCCACTTGCTATTTCCATTATTGCTATTAAGATCCCTAATTGTTATGCTGAGAGAGACCACTAACACCTCTGTTCACCTTCTCATTGCTCTTCATGATTCTACTGACCTCTGTTCTAGTCCCTCTCAATTAGTACTTTTCCAGACTGAAGAGTCTTTAATTTCCTTTGTGTGAAGATCTGCCATCCCTCTGATAATCTCTGTCAGTCTTTACAGTAATATTGCCCATTGTAACCTATCCTTTTTGAGAGGGGTGTTGACAGCATTTAACAACACAGGCACAGCAAGATCCAAACAAACCAACATTTGACTAGAATTTAGATAAAGGATCTGCTTTTAATATTTTTCTTTCAGGTTTGGGTTAATTTGTTTTCTAGTACGCAGGCAGCAAAAAGTAATGGAACTTACACAAGGTAAGGGGCAAGAGAGAAATAAGTTTTAGAAAATAAATCAGCTAGAAGTGAAAGCAAAAAGAATGCCAAGCACATTTCAAAGACAGGCCAAAGTCAGCAATGTGGTGGTAAAGGGGAACAGAAGAAGTCGTCAAAGGAGTAGTAGTAGTATGCCAAGTTGCAAGACTTAGAGAATGTAAGATTTCTGTCTGAAACACAATCAAGTATTGATCAAAATAAAAAAATTAAGAACTAAAATTGCTAACGGCCCAGATGTTTCATTCCAAGGTTTTGGTTCAAGGTCATTTATATTAACTTCTGCAGCACAGAGAAAGAGCAGAGAATGGCAGGACAGACATTAGGCAGATTTTGAGGAAAACATGCTCAGTCTGAAAGAGTTACCCCAAACAGATGATAGATTTAAAAGAGACTCAATTCTTTCACATCACAATCTATAAAAACAATTTGACTGGATCTTTTTTCTGTCTTATAACTTTGTGAGAAATCACCATATGAAAAGTTTTCCAGTTGCACACATCTGCATAGAAAGGATCAACACAGTGAAGGAAAGAGCAGTTAAAAACATAGGTATGATGTGCACTAAATTTAACATAACCTTCATTCCACCTTCAAAGTACCTAACGAAACACAACTTTTACCACACCTGCTGCTCACCCAAAACACAGTAGCTTATATGCTACATCCTTATTGACACAGTACTTACAAAAGGTGTTGTTATAATTAAACTTGAGAGTCACAGTTTTAACAGAGCAGCAGGCAGGTCATCTGGGGTAAGACTTTAGCAGCCACAAGCAGTTTCCCTGAATGTTAGCCAGAGACATTTAAATCACAGTTCATGTACTCTAACCAAACAATGCGACAGTTCTACACCGGACAGTTTTTGATCTACATTCCTGTACAATCTTAAATGTGAATTTTTCAGAGCCAGTATGCCTCACGTATCAAGTGAGGGATACTCACTGGTAGGTCAAAATCTTTTATTGTCACCTCTCTAATACTTTTTTTTCCCCTTAAAGAGCAGTAAATGCACAGTAAAGAGGTTGCACAGGGAACTACTACTCCTATCAACAGCACAGAAAGCAAATTTGAAAAATAATAATAAATTTCTCAGAGTAAGTGTAGTATTTCGCTCAAAATTCCAATAATATCCTCTCTACTCCATAAAGATTGAAAGATGCTATCGTGTAACTTCGAAGTTTTTCATTTATATTTCATGATCCACTGGCAAATGTGACTATATGGTCTTAACACTTCAGACCAAAGCGTGACACAAGGATTGGGATGTACTCAGAACACAACACCTATATAGCTTCAGAATTATATTTTCAGAGGTAACACTTCAGACTCACAAGCAATGCTATTTCCTTATTAAGCCAAAACCCATGAGCTCAACTTCAAAGAAATACAGTGTGCTTTACTAATTAAAGTGTGATAAGATAAAGTTAATTATATTTCGATATAATCATACTTCAATCACCATAATGCAATATGACTTGGATCACTGGGAAACAGAGAATTTACCTTGCAAGAATAAATTTAAAGAAATTATGAAGCAAATATTTCAAAGGACATGTATAAAGAGTTATTCATTCATTCATTCATGTAAAAATATAATTGAAACAATATACAGAAAGAAGTGGACATGACTGTTAAGGTAATGGGCATCACTGGAGTGATAGCATACAACAAACACTGTCTGTAGATCACTGTCTCATCCCATTTATGACATGCTCTGATAACAATTTAAATTTAAAGAAATCACACTAGAAATAATATCCACCTTTATGAGCAAGCACAGTTCACTTGGCCAACTGAAAGGTTGGAGAATGGCTGTGAGAAGTAGCTGTTTTGTTCTCAGGTATACTCGAACAGCAGGTGACTTCAGAAAACAAGAGATTATACAGGATTGTCCCATAAAAATAAAATATTGATTTGTGTATCAGTTAATATAATCTAATTTAAAGCAAAATACTGTGGCTTCTCTTTCAAGTGGAGGAATGGGCTTAGTCAGCTATGTAGCTGACGACACTGGGCAGAAAAAGCAAAATCACCAGGAAAATACCTCTAAAATATCTTTATTAATTTTTCAGAAAGATGGCCTCAACCAGCCAGGTTCTTACACACTTCATGTTCATAACATTTTGGTAGCAGCCTGCTTTGTCTAGAATTCCCAGTAATTTAAGAACATTTCTTTGTAAAAGACAAAGAATACTGTTTAGAATACTGGGGTCAATGGAAGTAATTAATGCATCCATTCCATCCAAAGTTTTGAAGGACATTCAGATTCATACATGCACACCAAGCTACACATATGGGACATCAGAAGCAAAATCAGGAAAAGGAAAAGATGGTATTTTAAATGAAGACTGTTAGCTTACCAATGACAAACTCAAAACAATACAAAATCAATAGATGCTGTTGCCTCAGGGAAGCTCTTATCCATTTCTCTCTGTTCAGTTCAGTGAACTACTTCACTTTCAGTGTGTCACTAAGTTGCAGATGCCTTAAAAATTACAATTAGGATAGCTTACCATATCATTATCAGTGATTTTGTCACAGTCAAAAGCTTGAAATAAAATAAAGGACTGTTAAATGTGTGTAAGTCCAGGTGCCTTTTTTGTGGAGGACTCTGACAGGTTGTACAGAGCCACAAATCTTAAAAGCCATTCAAGCAGTAGACTTGCTGCCTAAACATAGGGTTACTAACTGAGAAATTTTAAAAAAAATTGGACAAATGTAAAAGGAATAAGGCACGCCAATATGAGAAGAGGTATTAATAAATAATAATAGCAAAGCTATTCTTGAAGTCCAAATAAAATTCAGAAGTTTAGAAAAGAAAATGAAACCCCAGCTATTTAAACAGAAGGCTGGAAGATGGTCACCTGAAATACTTTGGGCTTGCATGTGTCAGATGTCCTCTGTTATACTGGGGAGCACACACAGTGTAATGTGCTTCTATATTGTAAAGAAGTAAAGTGTTGGGGAAGATAGAATAGGAAAACCTTACAAATATGACTACCTGGCAAAAGATGATGAGATTGAGATGAAAACAAGCTTTGAGTTACCCAACTCCAGTCACTGAACAACTAGAAAACAATGTATACCGGCTATAGGTAATCCCCCTTTGTTTAAACAATGCCCTCTACGTGTAGACAGGTCCAAAGATCAAAGAAGACCCTGCAAACTCATCAAAGAGTCCAAAGAGCAACTTTTAGAGTTTAAAATACAATGCCATAGGTTAATGTAATGATTCTTACAGGCTGTAGGCAAATGTTGTAGGATTTGTAGCTTATTCTAGATTGGTTCATGGAAATTAGAATATTCAACACAGAAGATGATTTAATGTATTGTAATCACCCTTGAGAGCATTCTGGTCTGCTCTGCTCTACTCTTCTCACTCTCCTCTTCTCGCCTGCTCTCTAACTTCTCCAACCTGCCTGGAGCTGCAAGCGGCAGCTCCTGGCAGGGCTCTTTTCCCACACCTTCTGCAATGAACATCATGATCTAAAACCTGAGAATAGAAATCTCCGTAACTGCCTGTCCTGACCGTCCACAACTGAACCAAGAATTCAGCAGAGAGAGAAATCTGCAGTAAAGTAGCCAGAAAACGAAGCTTTCGAAGTTAATAAATTCATACTGTGGAGAAATAATTAAGGCAACTTGGTGTTGCGAGCAGTTACCTGACTTGACCTGCCAGTGACTGAAAGTTAAAAGAGAATTAGTGCAAAATCTAAAATACGCTGTTATCACAGAAGAATCATCAAAGACAAAATTTAAAGTATGTTTTATGAAGAATTCAAAGATACGACAGCATTCCAGTTGTGGCAACTAAAGCTCTTTGGCATCACTGAGCCATTAACATTGGATAGGTAACGTATGAAAATTGTATTTAGGGAATAAGGTTTCAGGTAAATTTAATAGCTGTAGAAGACGAATAAAGATGTAACTGAGATGAATAACTTCTTTCTCACACATGAACATATGTAATTAGGTAAGAGATACGATCAGTACCAATTGGGTTTAGCAACCTCATTCAGAACACAGGAGTAATATCTGAAGATTAAGGGAAACAGATTTTCTTGTATCTTGACACGGTAAGACAGAAAGACCCGGCACATGAAGTCCCAGAACCTAGACAGAGTCTCTGAAGCCCCCACAATTAGTAAATTAGGCAGGACAGTTACTGTTGAAAACACGGTAAGAATCAGGATGGAGCAAGGGAACTGCTCAAGAACTAGCATCAGTCTTATATCAAGGAAAATTATAAACTTCAGGAAGTCCCCAAAGAGTTGGTAGAAGTCAAAACAGCGATACTTAAGAAAGAGATGGAAGAGAACTGAAAACCTTCAAAAGCATCATTATGAAAGGACGTCAGTGCTGTCCTCAGACAGGAATATTAAATCTAGTAGTTCGGATAAAGGAAAAAATTGAAAACTTTTGTCACTAAAGAGATGAGTATAGAAACAAAGAGAGAGTAGCTTGATAGTGAGACTGACAGGGATGAAAAAAATGCTTTTTTTGAGGTTCCCAGCATTCAGAGAATCATATTACAATTTGCAAGGGAAAAGACCTCCCTAAAAGCTGACAAACTTCTGGAGCAGGCTAAAGTTGCAGAATTAAATGAAATCAATACAGAGAGAACTGAAAAATGTCTCAAATAAATGGAATAAGGTGGTTATAACTACTCAGTTTTACAAGCAGAACACAAGTTTGAATTTAATAGTTACCGAGAACTCTTCCTGTTAAAGTCTACGTAAATGCAATGAATAATTTTATAAAATACGCAAAGTATGATACAGAGGAAGTAGAATCCAAAAATGGAATCTAATCAATTCAGCGGGAACAGCAGTGTGTGCATTCAGACCACATCACTGAAATCAATTTTATCAAATCACATAATGTTCCACAATAGCCTTTGGGCATCAGTTAAAGGACCTGGAAAGCCTGTCAAATGCCTGCCAGGCACAACAGTGCCCTTTTGGTTCTGCAATACCAGTACAAGATACAAAGAATTCTTAGGCAGCAAGATCCACAAGGCTGGTGCAAAAACTAAATTTTCAAGCTGAAATCCAATGTCTGGGTATAACCTGTTGGGCCTAACAGAGACACTAGCTTTTCAACCTTGAGAAAAACAGAAGGCATGCTATAAAAGGAGGCCTGAAGGAAGTGGCAAATTAGGATCATTAAGGATGAAACAAACTGTATCTCAAACGATTTAAGCTCATTTATTATGGAGGGGATATTGAGCAACTGATGCAAAACTACCATCTATGTAACAGCATTCTGAAAATGCTTATTCCATGAGGGTGGGAGTTTCAGGCATGTTTGAAGTAGGTAGAAAAACATGGAATAACTTCAGAAATTATTTATTGATTTAACCTTTGAGTCCATTAATGACAAATATTTCATCCATCTGCAAGTCTTTATAATTCACAACACCTCCCTTCCTTCAATTTCAGTGCCAGCACTGAAGTTCCAGGAATTTTTTATCAGCGGAGTAGAAGACATAGTAGTTAAACATCTCACAAAAGGTTTTTATAGGGTTTTACCTTATCAGAAAAAAAAAAAACCAAACAAACCAACATTTGAAAATATTTCTTACATTTTACAGTTCCTACTTTCTAGGACACTTGTATTTTCTTCTAGAAGACACCCCACTTTTCGGAATAGGCTTAAATGTTAGTATTTCTCCCTTTAGGGAAAAACTCCATCTTGAAAACAGTAATGATCAAACAATGTCTTTGGCATTTGGCTTGCTGTTAACAAAAAACAACAGAGCAGAAATATTCTAAGGAGAAGGCAAAGACCAGTTATCTACCTATAGACCACGTCAGAGAAGATAAGTTACCTACATGTAATCACATGGTGACCTATGCAAGCACTGAACTATGACGTGTTTTATGTCAAAGAAACATCCTCCAGGCCTGCATCTTTCAGGCAGTAGCTCATGTAGTAACAGGAGTGGCTCAGAGCACCTCAGGGTCCACTGATTGGACCTAACAGAAGAACACGGCTAAATGAAAGGGCTAAGTGCATACATTGTATATCCCAAAGTAAAATCTGTTACGGGCAAGTAAACAATCTGTCTTCTTCAGATGGACTCCTGCAGTCACTGCAAATAATCCGAAAGTACAGAAAATCTAAAGAAAGGCACATCATGTCTCTAAATGAACCAAGACTGAAGGAGAGCTGTGGCAATGCAGCTTTTTGCCAGGCAGCCTCCTCAGCACAGTAGCACTTAGCAAAGACATAAGTGGTTTCAAATGTCCACTTCACATATAAAAAACACAAAGGTATGATGCAGGGCACAGTCATGTGAGGTTTAACTGAAGGAGCTATTAAAGAAGCAGCAGATGAACCCTATTCATGACTTTGTAACATTCCTCTCATCTACTGTGAGAGCCTGAGGAATCTGCTAATCTGCTGGAACTCTTCATCACCAGATACAAGATCTTCAGGGACTGCTCTTTAGGGTTCTCCCCTAACACACAGAAGGTAAAATGCAGGCAGAGTACCAAATAAGCTTCTGTAAAGGAGGCTTAAGGAGAAAAGCAAGGCACATTGGCTTTCCTAAAATAACTGAATGTTGGGTATCACCTTGGAAAAAGACTTCAGAAATGCGACATGGGCTACCTTGCCTTTAAGGAAAACAGGAACAAAAGGAGAATCAATGATTACAGCTCAAATCCCTTTTTTCCTTCCAGCTAAAAAGAACGCTATTTTCACAGACAACAGGATGGTAGTGAACTCACAAAAGATAACTAAAGGCCCAAAATCCATTGTACATGTGCAAAAGTAAATAGAAAGATGCAAGACTTTAAAATCCTGTGCTCCAGAATCACAGCTAATAATTCCAGAACAAACTTGTTTTGGTGATAAAGGTAACTTTGCATTGACTGTGGCAGCCCGCAAGGTGCAACAACGGCATCTCAGTATAACCCTGGGCTATGAGCATCTATCAAACTTGCAGAGGCACCATTTCCCACAGCAAAACAATTTCTTTGGGCCTACTTTAGGTTTCAGAACTTGGCAGAAAGTTGCACGAGGGGAACAAACACTCTTGCACCTTGAGGTTGTGTCTCACCAAGCCTTCAAGTCTGGCTCTCTGTGGAGGTGATGCAGGTGCTACCGGAGTAATTGAGAACTTGCACTGTGAGTGATTTCCTTGACAAAACAACACACTGAATTTAGGAAGCAAATACTCTGAAGATGCCATTGCAAGTTTCTAGCTTAGGTCGTCAAATACATTCTTGTTTCAGGGAAAAAAAAAACAAAACAGCAGATCAGAGGGAAAAAACCTCAGGACAGAAGTTTAAAATGAAAGGATAAACTAATACCAAGAATTCATCAAGAGTATTAGAAGAGGATTTAAACCGAATGTGAAACAAGCTTTTGTGACAGGGTTAACAAGTGAAAGGAGGATGCTCAAAGTTAACCAGAAGTCTAATGGAAGGAACAATTAATTTCTGTGCAAACTCTATGCATGGGATGGGAGCATATCCCACAGAGATGCTACATTACAAAAACAGAATTAAAAATCCCCAGCCACTGCCGTTGCATAACCATAATCACTGTTTGAATGTACACTTAGTTCAATCAACAAAACAATTTTTTGTTCTTAAGAATTATTTGAACATTTGCCTTAAGAAAAAAATATGTTTATTTGCATTATTAATGAAAACACAGAAATATTATCTCATCACTTAATGTCATAATTACTGTACTTCACTTAAATGCTGTCAAGTAAAAGCTGTATTTTATGAAAACATACGTTAAGAGACAGACTTCAGCTTCTGCTATTCTTGTAATGATGAAAACTCTCAAAATACCTCACAGATTTGCATTCTGTAGAAAATATAACTAAATGATCTAAGGTAATTAGCAGCAGTTATGACTTATAGCCATTAACTCCATATGATACTTAAGACATAAACAAAGCAGGAATGTAAATCTTAGCACAATTGTATCTGATCTTTTATATAAAACTTTAACATTTTTGAAGACAAAAACCAGACAACTAGGACATTCTTTTTGTACATCACTCTGAAATACTCTGGCAAAGCACTAACTGCTCTGTTCACTAAGTTATGATAAATGGCAATAAGGACTCCTTTTTCCCACAGAAAGGTGTATTGGGTTTGTGTGGCAAGGTTGTGGTAGTGGGGGATGCTGCAGGGGTGGAGTGTGCTACAGGGAAAAAATACTTCACTGGTCACAGCTAGGAGTCCAGCTATTAAGTCCAGCTAAGGAGGCCTTAGCCATTTCTAGGATTTGAATATGTGAGTCAGGTACTCCTCAAACCATAAGTTAGTAGTGTGGGAGTGGTCATCCCACTGCAGTGGAAAATCATGCCAGTCTGTTGTTCAAACCTGAACCCTACAGTCTGTCTGTCTGCCTCCCTCACTCTGCAGAGCCCAGGATACAGCCAGTACGTGACAGACAGTAGATTTCCCTTCACCAAGCACAGTGGCTAAAAAATAACTGTGGGACATGGATACACACACATACACGCACACACACTGAAATTCAGCAGCAGCCCTATGATCGACCACATTACCTATTTTTCAGATGCGTTTACCACTTCTGTAGTAATTTGGAGGCTTATGTTGAAGCTTGTCTCAACAAAAATTCTTCAAGGGAGATAAACAGCTCAGAGAGATCAGTATTTTTCTTTAATATAAAGCTTTTCATAGAAGACTGATTCAAATCTGTCGGGGTTTGTAATGTCCAAAAGGTACTAGCCCAGAGCTGACTGCAAGTCTGAATGGAACTATGTTCTGACCTCAGAGTTGCCTCTCCTGCTAAGGGCCACAGCTCCTCCAGAGGCCAACCAGGGAGGTTTGCATCTGACACAGTAAACTGTAAGACAATTCATTTCTGTGGCCTTTGGGTTTTGCCAATAAATATTTGCTCCAGATTCAAGACAAAATGGCTTATAATCATCCACTCCAGATTTATATCCTTCTGTGTGAAAGGTGTTTAGACACACCAACATTTTCCAGCTTGAACTTGCATCTGAATTACCATTTTCCAGTAGATGGATTGAGAAGAATTTAGATTGCTTCTTGTGCCTTTACATATAACCATATTTGCAGTATTTTCCTTCTTCTATGAAACAATTTAACAGCTGTACATAATGATGAGGAGCAAAACAGAAAGACAAAAATAATTACAAGTGCATGAGAGAAGTGGTTCAGCTGTGGAAAATAAACTTTCATCTGTTATAGTCACTACTCTTATGCACAAACCTTTTAAGATTTCAGGTCTGTGACTACTTTGCCATGTAATACGAAGTTTACAACCATAAATTTCATTCTCATTAAAAACAGGTGAATCATCAACTCCTGAGTACAATATACAGACCAATATAAGATGCACATGAAGACAAAACTGAGCTTAGCTGAAGTAATCTGTATCACTATTCCCAAACGGATGTAGAGACAAAACCTCTGGGTAGCAGAATTATCATGCCTCTTGAACGCAACAGTGTTTTAATTGGATAGCTACAGTTTTAAAGAGCTTTAAAAGGTTTTCTGTGTTTTCATTTCCTAGTTCTCTTCATTTAAGCAGTTTGTGTTTAAAGAAAATAACCATTAAATGTACTGGTCAGCTACAGCAGTATTGCCTTTTTTATTTTTTCCTTCTTTTCCAACTTTCCAACTCTTATTTTCCATGAAAGTTCGACACAAATGTAGATTCAATCAGCACTCATCAGCTGGCCAACTACCACCTTCATCAAAAACTCCTTTGTGCCACATTGTCCTATATGATCAGAATAACATGGCTTACAAAATGAATTTATTACCTAGTATTATGCCAAAAACCTGAAAAAACACTGAAATGAACCAATACTTTTCTTAAATGTATCAAATACAAAAATTTAATACCAACATCAGAATTTTCTGATGCATATCTGAGCATTAAAAGGTGTACACGTATCTTGGATTTACATGTGTACTAATTTGCTGTCAAAAATAGTTATGCATCTTAATATATGTTTGGAAATGCTTAAAAGCTCAGGAGCAAATTAAAACTGAGAATTACATGCCAAATCAATCTGCTATTAAGTAAATTGACATTAATTAAAGTTATTGTTTTAAAAACAAATTAGACTCCCCTCACTGGGTTCTAAGTTCTGTGTTTCAAGACAGTAAAACACAATGAAAATATTTATTCAGAAAAAACCCCAAGCGATTTTAGTTACTTTGTTTTAGAACACTAGAGAAATATAGTACCCCCATAAGTACAAACAAGCATTTAAACTCATAAACATTGAATGCTTTATGACTTATTTCCACTAGTGCATGATGCTTACAATTCCTTCCTTATATCCTTACTACAGATTTTATATCATTACTTCCAAAGAACACATTCACATGCCTTCAGGGGGAAAAGAAAAAAGGAAAGAAACATACCATCTTGCTACACTTAAGAAACTGAATTGGATGTACTTTACTAATTTCTACTCTATCATATAACAATACTCCCACATTAGGATTTTACAGAAGAAAACTGCGGATGAGGCTGCCCAGAAAAAGGCAAGCCTAACCATAACCGCGCACAGAAAGTATCACTCCAAGCAACTTTACTACTTATATTTAGTAAAAAGAGTAAGCCAGCTTGTAAGACAAGTTTAATAATCAGATGAAATTACTTTTCCATTTAATAAGGGCACATATCTTCTCTTTCCACCAACCATTCAAAAAATGATTCCTCCAAATTTTTGGCCAAAGCAGAGCATCGCAGTGTAGTGACGTCAAAGGATTTGAACTGCAAATGCCCTGTGTGCCCACTAAGTCTGCAAACAGCAAGCTGTGCTCATCCTGGGCACTTTGCTTCCCAGGCTTCACCCTCCAGTTCTTACACTATGTGAGTGGAATAGTAACAGGAGAACCATGAGGAAAAAAACCCAAACTAACCCTCTCATAACTATCCTCTTACCTCCAGGAAAATGTGTATTATTTAGAAGAAAATGCTGTACAATGGGAGTACCATGCACATCCTGCTTAAACAGGTCAGTATGCTGACCCAAATTGCTCCAGAATCCAAAGAAACTTCACATAAAAAATTACAGAGCATACAGAAATTTCGAAATCATAGTTTCCTATACAGTATCTTCCCCCAAAATAAACAGGTTGAAGCTACATTTAGTGTCAACTAATCTTCAAAGTAGTCTGTAAATTTAGAATTACTTTACGTTAACATTGCATCGCATGACGCGCTTTGGACTCCCGTATTTTTATGTGTACATCCTCACACATGAACAACACTCCGACAAGATGTGCAAACAATGGAATAACTAAGATCCAACAGCCCAGAAAACTGCAACATCCTTGATGCATTTGGCAGGAAAGACTATGGTTAGCAAAATGGTGACCAGTAATTAATGAAGTGGCAAAATACCAAATCCTGTGAACCATGGCAGTAAAGAGGTCTCTCCATGAACTAGCTGAAAACCTGATTAACAATCTGTAGAATGGTGAAGGCAAAGATTAAGAAGATGCAGGTATTTCCTTCCCTCCTTCCATTCCCCCTCTAGGAAAGGTATATCTCCTTGATAAAAAGTAAGGGCGCACTAGCATTAGCTGAGAAAAGGGCAAAGTACTGTACAGACCAAAATGGAAAGACTGCCCTCCTAAAACAACATTTAGCTTGGCTGAAGTCATGTTACAGTAAAAAAAAAAAAAAAAAAAAA
>VZRR01004296.1:260178-384432 GCA_013398015.1 Oreocharis arfaki
AAAAAAAAAAAAAAAAAGCTATCCTGAAATACCTAATGCTTGTCTCTCTACAGGCAGTTCTAACGAAAAAATTAAAAAGACACTTTTGAAATGTAGGTTGGTGAATGCTGATGTTCAAAATATCCTAATGAAATTAATGGATTTGCAAGTGTTCAGCACCTTTGAAACCTCTCACCCACCTCTTTCCAAGACCTTGTGAATCAAATGCAGGGCAGGAAGGGTCATAAACTTAGCAAAGTCCAAATTTAAATTTCAAGACAACTAAAGACAACTAATTCTGTGATAAAAAGGAGCTTGTCTATCAAAAGCTACACCATGAAGCACTAGGGTCAAGTCTAGACACAATCTTGAATGTACCTTTGTGCTGTGTGGTGAAAAACACCCACACTTTAGTTTTTGGTGCTAATTCAATACCTTTTAAAGGCACTCAATTAATTTAACATTAAAAAAAAAAAAGAGAGAGAGACACATTTGGTAAAGTGATTAGTTCAGACTGCAAGAGCAGACAAAAGACAGAGTAGAGGGAAGAGTCTAGAGACTGAGGTATAAAATTACAGATAAGTACCAAATACACTCAGCAATTTCTTAGCAGAGAATGTCATAAGGATTTTAAACAGATGACATTTGCATCTGCAGTAGTCAGACTGACAGAACAGATGTGCTAAAACCCATTTTAAAAAGGCCAAACCTGAAAGACTTGTCAAGGTTTGTTAGGGACACAATTTGCATGTCTGCAAAATGAGCTCAACAACGTCTCTCTCTGAGAAATAAAAGTGCATTTTGAGAAAGAAAACAAAACACATTCACATTGCAAAATAGTGAGGGAGTTGATATAGTCTACTTCATGATTACCTGCATTTTGAAAATGAGTAGGAAAAGGTATATAAAAATAGTAAAGGGTTATTTTAAAATAATTATTTTCATTGCCTTCCAATTCTAGTTTCAGTAACTGTCATGATAATGTGATGAAGACAATACTACTGCCACAGGGATGGCATAGCTTTAAAACTGCAGGTTGTCTGAAACAGCTGCAAATTTGATGATGACTCATTTAGCTGTTTATCTTCCCATGTGAACTTAGCAATATTCAGGAGCATACTATATGGACATCTTTCAGAACAAAATTGTTTACAGTTACAAGTTATTTACAGTGTTTGGAATTTTCTTGGTCATCCAAATAATAGTATTTGGAAACAAGCTTTTGGGAAGATGTTTCTTCCCTGTTCTATATTTCAGCCAAAATTGGCTATTATAAAATAGAGACAATTTTTAAGCCAAAGACTTCTGAATGGCATGACACTCACACAACAAATACAGAAGGAGACAATGATAACCAGCTGACTGTTCACACAAGCCCTCATGGTATGTGTTATGATGCCAAGAATAAAAAAAAAAGTCACAATGGAAGACTGGAACCTGGAAAAAAATTACAGCTCATGAGATTGTTCAGAAAGGCAAGAGCAGACATACTGAAACAGACTGGACTAAATTGTATTGAGAAAGTGGACTGTGAAGAGTTCCATTCAGACACACAACCGTTGCTGTAAAAACTGCTGTGACTAGGAGGAGAAGACACCAGGGTCCACTTTGCTCCCAGCCATGCTATTCCACCCTGAGGCAGCCTGACTAAGGCCCAAGCAGATGCAGACTGGTTGCCACTGCAACAAAAAAGAAAAAGCCAGGGCAGATCAAAAGAAACAAGAGACAGTAACTGCTGAGTCTGCCCCAAATCCTTAAAAACAGAATTAAGAGTGGCCCAGGAAGCTGGTGAAGCTACCATTTGTCAGCTTAAATCCTGGTAAAGCAACAGGGAAGTAGGGAGCCTCGCTGAAGCCAGCTGTCACAAAAGGACTCTGTAACACCTTCTCGCAGTTTGGACAGTATCTCTAGTTTCCTTGGACATCAGGCAGTTGTCTGTAACTGCTGGGTAATTAGGTCTTGAGTTTGCACTTGAGTGATTAATTTCCTTCCAAGCTTGTGATTTATTTTCCACTGCACACATTTACTAGTTTAGGTCTTTTACTGCCTTTTTCCAACTGCGTGTAATTATGTATCTACATATGCTGAAAAATCAAGGCTTGATTACAACTAAAACTAATGGAGGCCTGGAGAGGTTTTTGAGTAGGTCAGATTTTAATGGAAAAGTGTGGAAGTCGGTACTTTCTGCCTGACAGAGCTGTGGCTTCTCCTCTGGCAGCCCATGTTTGCTGGCTTTCTGATGATATTGGAAAGCTCTGATGTTTCCACTCTGAATTATGAGACAGTCTCAAATGAACAGCAGCAGCCACCTACAATTAATGTAATGCTTCTATCTCAGAACACAAACAAAAACAAACAGAGAGGCAAACCAGCTTTTCCTCAGAATTACGCTGTTCTCCAAAACAGAAAGGTGTAGTGTTTCACTCTAGCTCTACATTTACCTACTTTTTTATTTGTCTAGATTTTGGGTTTACAACTCTCTTATTAAGCAGCAGTAATAGGAAAGACGAACGTGAACTTTGATGAACATCATAATCGCTTCACAAACGAAAAAGGTGAGAGAATGTAGTCTGGGCAACAAAATCAAACGACATTTGGAAAACACATTACCAGTCTGAGGACTTTTTAATGGATATATATTCATATTGCTGATTATTCAAGCAATTACAGAATATGACATTCAGATCTCAGGTTTCCTTAACTAAAATATATTCCAATTGTTTGCTTTTATCATCAAAAGTAAATTTCAGGGGATTAAGTTTCAAAACTTCAAGATAATTAAAGCTGTCTTGCTCTTTTTGCAACTACAAACATCGCCTTTCAGAAATATAATCTATGCTGAATCTTGAAAGTTGAGATCACTTGAAAAACAACTCATATTTTGATATAATGACACCAAAATGAAGACTTTCTGAAATAAGACTAAATTGGTCTCTGGATTAAATTTACTTAGCAGCAATTTCTAGAAGTCTTGTATTTAGCTGCAAACACATTGAAACTGATAGCTCATGCAGGAATCAGTCTTGTGAATAGCGCCTGCAGACTACTGTATTAATGCCCAGAGACCACAGACCAGGGTACTAGTCCTCAGTCCCTACAGACTGTGTACATCCTCTACATTTATCAGTACATCCTCACTTTATGCTGTTGCTCTCTAGAACAGCTTAAAAATAAATTCTCAGTAAATATATCTATATCTATACCTATCACTCAATATACACATATTAGATCTCCACATATATGCAGACTGATGTATCAGCTGCTCAACACTATTTTTCTAAGTACTTGAATTTACGGAAATTTCAGTATGAAAAAGTGCGAAATATGATAGAAGGAATTTCTTAAAAAAAGTATAAAACAAGCCTTCTGTACTTCAGTTTTTCACAGTCTAATGGATCTACCTTTCTTGCATTATATTCTATGCATTTTGCTATTAACCTTTATAATAAAGCAAAAATGTTGTCACCTGGCTGGGGAGAGCAGCTCTGGAATACAAAGAGTTGCATATCAAAAGCCAGCACTAGAACATCAATACTAATTTTTAAAGTTCATTTCTATTGCTCATATCTACAGAGAGTCCTCAAAAAGAGGGAAAACGTGACATTTCTAACTTCACAGAGTGTCAGGAATGCTGCATTCTTTTTAAAAAGTGAGTTTTAGTATAAAGAGTGCTCTGTCTGGAGTACTCTTGGAGAACTCTAACTTATCTATAAGGTATTCAGTGCTCAGCAGGATATAAATAAATCCCCACTCTGAAGAAGATACCTCTGCAGTCACTCATGGCTCTCCAGAGAAAGAAAAAGCATTTTTTTCTTCTTGGAGAAGAAAGAAAGCCCGAGAGTGTTTTGTTGGCCTGACTGACAAAAAGATTCAGAAATCACTTGGTATATCTTTGGGGTTCCAAAACAAAAATTATGACACGAGTGTTTCTTTTCCTTTTTCCTTTCATTTTTACTTGCTGTACTTAATTTTTATGTGGATAGATGTTCGAATGCAAGTTATTAAAGACTTAACTGATAAGCGTAACATTCCTTGATGCATGGCTTTACTTCTTCAGCAGGTCAGCCTACATAATTATTGGTTTAATAAAACTTTCGGTGAAGTTACAATGAGAGCAGATGTCACATTCTAGGCAGATGTCACATTCTAGAGACAAAGGCAACATTTGGAATTTACTGATAAGTGCTTCTACATTTTGAGGAGGAAGCTTCTAGATGACTTTATGGCCTCAGCAATAGATGAAGGAGATACAGGGGGTTCTATTTTTGGTTTATTTTACCTTTTTGATAAATGGGAAATAGAAATAATCCCTTTTGGCTATTAAAGTAGTTTAAACACATACTGAATTTTAGCTCTTCTGGCTCTAGGCTCTGGAGTTGTCTGCAGCCATGTTAAGTTCTGGCAAAATTCGTGCTGAGATCTTTATGGGAATATCTACAGGAGAATGTAATAGCCTGATGCTGTCACAAGAGCAAAGTCTACAAATGAAGACTCTATGCTCTTAAGTGCAAATTGATTGGTTTTCAAAACCACAGATGAGCACATGTTCAAATATCCAAAACATTTCCTCTGCCTTGCAGAGCTTCTTTATCCTGCTGCCATATGGTACAAAGAATTTTCCATCTTAATATATGGAGACTATTTTCTAAAAGGAACTAGTAGATAATTTGGTATTTTCTTATTAAGCAGGATAAATAAAGTTTATTATTCTTTAAAATCAAGACATCAAACCAGTTTTCTTCCTTGTTAAGTTCACTACAAAAAAGCCCTGGAAAAAGATGTATGACGTACATTACTGTATGCTCAGTGACCAGCTGTTTTAAATTTGGGTATTAAGTAATCCACTCTTTTCTGTGTGCAAGAGCTGAATGATTTAATAAACCCCCATATGCCCCAACATGTGCCAGCTATACTAGGTTATCGAAAATCCAGCTGCTGTTATGGTAATAGCTGCCAATGCTAAAACTACTGAAGAGAATAATGAACCAGCTTCAAGTCAACTAAGACATAAACTGACACAGTTCCACTTAAGATACGCAGGAATACAATACATCTGTTAATTAAAAACTAACAGTGATCCATAGTCACATGAAATTTAGTGCCAAGAATTCATGGCCATTGTTTGTGGTGGAAAATTAATGCAAATCAACCTGTATGAAGACAAGCAGCTCCATTTCCACCAGTTGTCCTAGATGCATAGGAATGTGCTTTAAATTACACATTCAGTTTGCAAAACAGATTCTATTGTGTCACAGTTTGCTTTTCTTTCTTATATATTAGAATTCCCATGCAGCTATTAGATGACATGTTTTACATAGCTAGACTTCGGAATTTTTCAAGTATCATAAAAAACTGATTATGAAAATTTGATTGGTTTGATGTATCAGTATTTTAATATAATCTAAGAGTCAAAGGTACAATGCCACTGCCCTTAAGTCGTTCAACAAGCACACAAATAAAGGAAGCAGAAAAAGTAGCCAAACAAGGTGTCAGAGGTGATTCTCCAGACACAAATTTTCTGGACAATCGGTGCAGAAATATCCACCAAAATATGTCACTATTAACTTTTTAAAAGCTAAGAAAATACTTCCTTGGATATAAAATTATTACTTGTAGTTACAAAAGCTTTGCAGGTGAATGTAACTTCCATCTTGGTGTCAGCATAAGTAAATACATTAATGATACATTCTTTCGTTTCTCTCAATTAGCTTTGCTGTTAAGGGAAATAATTTTGAAATTAATCTAGAACTCATCAGTCCCCTAAGCAAGATTAGAGTATTAATTGAATTGATGTAAATTTACATAAGATATAGGACATAAAATAATTATTAGAACAAACAAACAAACACAAAACCAACCCATTTATATTTGCTGGAGCTGGATCATCTCTAGTACACGAAGTGTGCAATGCTCAAAAGCCACATTAAAGACAACTTCAGTAACTCCAACTTCAAGCAATCTATATATAGTAGTTAATGTAAAAAAAAATTTAAGAATGCATTATTTGAAAAAGATTAGGAATATATTGACAAATTAAAAGCATGTCATGCAGAGATTCAAGATGCTTATAAAAGCTCAAGCAAAGGGGCCAACCACATCAAGGGGCTTACAGAAAACTCAAAGGCTTCGAAAGCTTAAAGAACCTCATTTTTTTCATACCTTAATTATGAAGTTGAAAATAATTGTGTTTTCAGCCACATGTTCTTGACATTGCAACAGACCCAACACTGTCATTTTCTCAAATACTAGTATACTTACTTTTCTTTAAGGAAATCCACTACTTGTTTGAAGTCTGCCACACAGTATTCTCTTTTCATGTCCATGAGCACACTGTCAGAGGCTGACTGGACCGGTATGTGCAGAAAAGCATATACTCTTGGATGATTGAGAATCTTGGCCATTTCCTAATAGTTATTAAAAGAAAAAGAAGCTTTAAAGCATTATGAAAATATTACAAAAAACTCATTTAAGTTAATATGTGGGGTAAGTATCAGTAGTAATACTTCTAAAACCCAAACAATACTGAATTGCTGCAGCCCAGTTTGAAACAATAAGGACAGGTGAAAATATCTGAAAGCAATTTTGTTTTAAGAGAAAATAAGAAGAAAGCGATGAAACCGAATTTCCTTTGAGATAGGGGTCACATTCCCTGTGTAGTACTGATTACGCAATTAAAAGAATATTTTAGAGGCAAAGTATGGTGAAAATTGGTGATTTCAGACAGTGGCTGTTTTCAGAAGATGGCAAGGGTTAGCTGCTTTCTTGTCAGAGGGAAGTAACTTCTCAGATATCGATATGAGGATGTCTGTAATTGCAGCATCTCTAAAGTTGGCCAGTTGCTAATTCAGGTACACCTCACCATTTGCGAACCTGCACCAATACTGGTCTGAAATGTTACCTGTATTACTTCAGATAAGAGAACAGAAATTTACAGTGCTTGGCTATAAAATGAATAGAATTAATCAGGGGCAGCTTAAAAATGGAGTGACGGCTTGGAAAGAGATACAGGATGTTAAATACTTTGTACAAATGCAAAAGGTCAGAGAGAAAAAAAAAAGTAAACGTAATAGTACAATGCAAAAACAAACCTCCTAATGAAAGCCAAACCAAGCACCCAGCTGAGGCTTGGCAAGGTGACGGAATGTGAGAGGAAGAATAGAATATGGTGGTCCCATTTCTTTCATTTTGATTATTTACACAATTAAGGATATCACTTAAGCAACAAAGTTTAAGTATTTTTAAACGTTGAGACCAACCAGCATCTAGACTGTGTGCAATATGGTACCATACTGCTTGTTATTGTCCTGCAACAGATAAGTGAACCTGGATAAAGAACCATATTCCATGAAGAACCAGGTCTTCACATAAGGTCTTCCCTTTCTCCCTGCGCTGTGGGCATATGGGAAATGGCCTGGGACTGAGCACTGCACTGCCTGCTCTTCTGCCAGTGCATCCCGCATGCTCCAGCCAGGCTCACTCAGGCCATTGCTCCTGTTTTCTCTGATGGCACAGATACTGCCTGACAACACATACTGCTGCCATATTTAGTTTTTCAGATGCAACTATTCACAAATTCTTTCCGGATCATTAATCAGCAATATTAGTTACACATCTAGATTTTCTCTCTGTACTTCTACAAGGCTGGCCCAGACTGTTCAAACAGAAGGCAGACGTCCTCATGCCTTTTCACTTGCATGAACTCACTTTTAAAAGCACGGAATTTTAGAACAAGAAGGAAAAATGCTCTCTTGATACTCACTTTTCATCTGACAAACATATGTATACAAAACCCAAACTCTATCAAATTACTCCTGGAAGCAGTTTTGAAAGTTTCTGTCTAAGATCCTATTACACAAATGTCTAAGACAAGCGGTTACATTTTTCAAGGCAACAGCTACTCCATCTCAGGTATGTAAACTCAACGTTACAGGAATGGCCATCCTGATAATGGGTGGCATACAATCTCATACACAAAAAGGCTGTATGCAGAGAACCTGGCTCTCAGTGGAAGCTGGAGTTAGCTGGTTTCATGAAAAAAGAGTAAAGAAAAGGCTACCATGCAGTCCCACAAATTTTGTGCCCAATTCAAATGGAACTATAGTTACCTATGCCCTTAATAATTGTAGATGATCAGCTAGAATATATTTTCAAAAATGAAATTGTACAGAGTAAGTACATAAAATTGGAAAACCTTCCTTTTTTTATTCTTAAACTTAAGAAAATCTTGTAAATGTAACTTATACGAAGCATCCTCATAGTCATCTGTTATTTTTCTGCTTATCAGTAATCAAATATGTTTCTAAAATACGGGAAATGTGAGCTGAAACTTAAGCTGTGGACCAAAAGCCTATTGTTCGGCTTATCTCTTGGTTCCAGGTGCTTCATTCAATCTTCAAAAACAGATTTACGATATAAGGAACCAATGAAAGTCACGTTTCATAACATGTTTCTAAATCTGCCAAGTTTTTAAAAATAACTCACCCTACAACATAGAAAAATAAATTCTTTGCCACTCCTCTCAAATTTTGCATCTTCTGAGTAACAGACTCTTCAATATGAGATCACTTGTGAATTCTTTTTGAAAGTAATAAATAATTTATTAGAACTTCCAGATATGAAGTGTTATTTTATTCCAGCTTTTGTAAGGCTGAGAATCATCTATCAGAACAAAAAACCAAACAGATTCACTATGTTTGTTCGGGACAGAAATATTACATTTCAAAAAACCCTATCTTGTTTTACCACAAAGTTTTGGTTTTTGAAGTCACAAATGTGGAAATTCTCTAGTTATACAAAAACGTTGGGTTTATTTCTCATATTCACCGTAAAAAATGAAAATTTTGCTGTAAAGTATCAAGAGTGAAAATCAAATTCTAAAATCTCAGTAGTGTTTTCCTACCCAGAGGATTCAAAAAAGCCAAACCACCTAACCCCAAAGCCACTAGCTGCTGATCTGATGGTAACATGCAGAATCCTGCTGGTGTCACAGCTGATCTCTTTCAGGGGGATGTGCCCAAGAGGGGGCTGTTGACTGCACTTCCTGTAAGAAGAACTAAACCAATGGTGTCCAACGGCCAGTGTTAAACAAGACTAATCAGAACTGCTTCTTCCAGTTATCCCCCATGTAAAAGAAAGAAGACATGTTTTCTGCAATCACTGTTGCCGATAACTTTCAAGATTAGGAACACAACTGTTGTCATTTAAAGTAATTACCCTTGGTTCAGTACTAATGAGACACAAAAGCCTGGCATTAATTAACTGAACTTTCCGACTATCACTACAGGTCCCTGCATGCAGTAAAAGCTACAACTCTAAGCTCAAAAACATTATTGCCTATTCCGCAGCACCATTTTGGTTCAGAAAGATACTCCATATCAAAAGAAATGGCATTCTTTAGAAAGTAAATTGCTTGCCCTGTGTATCAGAAATTCACATACAACACAACCATGACCCATCTGGGAACACTAACACAGCCTAGCTGCTGTGGCCATGGGTTTCAGGGATGTTCTGGACAGTCAAAGCTCCTCCTAGAGAGGAGGAGGTTGAAAACAGCTCTTTATACTGTGAACTCCTTTCTTTGCTTACTTTCTGTATCTAAAGCTACACAAAATGCACTGCATGTGCTTTGAATCAAAGGTCCAACTGATAAACTGATTTCCCAGCAGGTACTTGAGGATTGTAACCATTAACTCTGTGAGTTTAGCAAAACACAAATTATTAACACAAATGAAACACAAGACCTGATGACCCACTGTTTCATCGTGATTCACTTTTAAGTACTCCTGGGGGTCTTAAACTTACCTTTTATAACCAGAAACTCTGAGCCGTTCAGAAAGAAACACAACAATGAATTAAAAAAAAGCTTTGCATGATCACACCAGAAATCTGGATAAATCAATCTTCCAAACTTTGCACTGTTCAGATAGAAATAGCACATTCTAACCTGTAGCTTTAAGGTGAGATTGCTCAAGTCTTACCTTTTATCCTCCCTACCCCTACAACAGCACTAAAGTTCTTCACCACATAGATTTGATTAAATTACAGCTACTCTGCACTGAACAGTCATACTCAGTCAATGCTAACAGATTTTCCCATAGCACAGATTGCACACAGAATACCAGATTTCATCACTTAATAAAATGATTAGTTAATATCCCAAAGAGTATTTGATGGACATCACGGGCTGATGCATATTTGTACTTTACAGTGTCTCAACATTCCAAGTGTAACATCTGCATCTGTTGTTTTTTTATAAATTTTTTTTTTTCTAAAGTGCTCTGAATGACTAGGTATAGTTACATATTTCAGTTAGAAGAAAAAACAATATAGAATTTTATTTCCATCTGGAAATAATAAACGAACAATGTTTTGAAACTATGTCACTGAAAGAAACTTTCTGTCTTTCATCACGACTGAAATGGCTGATTGACTTTTCTCACTATTCCCTGGAATCTGATAATGTGTCTATGAATGAAGGGATGCACTACACAAAAACGAAATTTCATGGAGGAACTAAAAGATCAAAGACTAGCACAATTTGTTTTAACCTGATTCTACAAAAATAGCCATCATTTACATATGGAAAATAACGATGTATGTGAAACATCCTTTAGGATACTGATCACATAGGAAATATTTTTCTCTAGTTCTTAGCAGCTGGAGTACACTAGAACACAAGGCACATTACCAGAAAGATTTCTATCTAGTCAGTGTATTTTATCCTAGCAGTTACAATACACAAATTTAACCACCTAACCAGAAAATTACACCTCCTGTTTGCAATGACACCATGTGCAACCATAGAAATTTGTAGAGACAATAAACATCAGTATCTGTGCATCTTTATCTCAGTACCAGCAAGCTGTTCAGACAGTGATTCTTTCCCCTTACCTAAAGAAGGCAAAAATCCAAGTATTTGAATTCTGTCTTGTGTTTGAGTCACGATACTGTGAATAGCTTGCTTCCTACCAAAAGGATTTTGTCCTCTGCCAGCAGTGAAGCCCAAAGAAACCCTCATCCATATGGAAACATGACAAAATGGCACTCCCTCAAAACTTCATCCCTTTCTGGCAGATGTTAGTTTGGGATATGTCACGAGGGGTGTCTGCTGACTTGTCTTTCAGAAGCTGAGTGGTGCCACCACCAGCACAGCCTGGATGAAAATCAAGTGGCTGTGGCCCATTTTATAAATTCCTCTGCTGCAGTGCAGCTCAGGAACAGATGTGATCTTGTGATGCAGGCATGGGAATGATGACACGGTTATGATCCAGTCTGGAAAGCCTGTAGAGGTTTTTTTAAAACTAATGAACAGGGAACTCTACCCCCCTCTTCCCACCCTCCATGAGTAATGAGGATGTAAAAACCTAAGAATGTATGGGATGTCCCTGAAGACACAGGTTGGAAGGCAATGTCTCTCCCTCATCTGTGTATTAACTGGGGGAGACGTACTGAAGCCACATGATAGGCAAGCTTAGTGGCAACCCCTACCCCCTGTAATGTGACATGACATGCTCAGGTCTTTATCCTATCATTAGGATAAAGGCAGGTCACACTGGAGCAGATAGAAGCCCATGCAATTCTAGCCAATGCAATTTGAACCTTAAAATCAAATCTTTGGGTTGCCAGATGGGAGGGCAAAAATCTGTGTTGTCATATGGGAAAAATGCCTTCTATATTACCAAACAGAAAACTGGTATTAGCTCAGGCCGCCCTTCGAAGTGGATATAAACCAGACTGCAAGCTGTGATTTGCTGATAGGAAAACTAGCCATGAGAGCCATATGCTCAGGCCTAGCTATTCCCAGCTGTTCTCCTAGGTGTGGGATTTCTCTACTGCTTCCAGCCTCAGAAAATAGACAAACCATAGCTAGCTAAGCAACTTTTTTTCCCTCACAGCTACATATTAAGACTAATCTCTTAAAAAACCAAACCATGCCATACCAAAACCAGTTAACGTGCCTTCAAAGGTTTGCCACATCTTCCTTTATTAAGTAAGAGGACAACCAACTCGAGCTCCTGCACAAGAAGTGACATTCAGATAATATCACAATACAATAACTGTATTTCACAGTCTAAAGCTTCAGCTGAGGTTTGTCACATCTCTTCTCATGAGTCAGTGCACAAAGGAAACACACAGCACCAAAGACACTAGGTACCTGATTTGTAAACACAAAAATATCAAGAATTCTCCTACTCTGCTAACAGGCATATATGTTTCTTTCCAAGATTGTACATAGTATACCCAAGAACAAAAAGAAACTTCTTGCACAGTACCACTTACTCACATTTTCTGACAAAACCAGTAACTCCCAGTACAGGTATCTTAAACCGTGGGTCCCGAAATTCTTCACAATAAGCAAGCTGGCATCCCTATCACAACCTGCTTCCAATATTAAAGCAGGACTGACTTTACATTGCGTAAAATGTTAAGCACAGCATCTACATTGGGCAGATTGCTTATTACTCAGCCATGATCCCAAGTACATCTGAGTCTCTGCATCAACACAACACAGCTGATTCAGTGACAACTTCAGCACTAATACCACACTAATTTCTGTGCACCAAGCAGTAAAAAATGGTTCAGTGCTTTCAAAGATGAGAACTGTTATTGTTGCTGCTGTAGCCATTGTTACAATCCTAAAGAGACTTTGTGGAGCTTCAGAGTGCTGTTTGTCCAGTTTCAAAACCTGATTCACTTTAAGGTAAAGTGTACATTTCATTAATGGCTGGAGCGATGGTTTAATGATTTAAAACCAGCCAACCAAAGAGCTAATACTAATTCCTTGTGAAATTATTAATTCTGACATGCAAGAAAATACATATTTTTTCATTTTCTCTATGGTACTCTCCAATTTCTCATCATTAAGCACTCCTCAAATGAAATATTTTTTTCCAGAAGTAAATTAATACTCCTTTTTGCAGTATGTATTAGAAACACATATTGGGAAGGTCCCTAAAAAGGTGATTTGTCGTAACAGCATACTGCTACTTTAAATAACTCTCTGTCTCAATCATACTTTATGCTAATAAAACTTTGAAATTAATTAAAGCATAGAGAGGCACACACAATAGGCAAGCAGGATTATCACACAACCTTTTTTGTCTTCAGAAAGCTGTATGAGTGAAATGGATTGCTAGTTTCATCCATACTATGAATTTGTTCTCCAGCTCAAAAATGAGAATCCCATAGGACAGAAAAGAATTGATGGTTTCTGCTCAGAAGGAAGTCATAGAATGAATTGCAAACCCCTCCAGAGTTCATCTGTACCGAGACACAGCAGTGGCAGGAAACCTCTCTATTGTTTCCCTTCATTTCAAAAAAGCAAGTACGATATCTAAAATAGCAACTGCTTTAGCAGGTTCCAGTGGAAGGAAAATAGTGGAAGGTTTTAATCAAAACTTAAACCTTTAGGCAAATACTATCACTTTCTTTTGTGAGCTGACCTAAATTTCATAGTAAAACAGAATAAAAATATTCCAAATCATAATGACAAGATTGATATCGTAGAATTTACATTCTTCAGTAGCCTTGCACATTTAACTGAGCTAAACCAATTGAATTCAAAGAATGAGAAGAGATTTTACATCTTTTCTTCAATTAACAGTGGTACAACAACCCAAAGCCAATATTATTGTGCAGTTTTATTACAGTTTCTGGAACACAATGCGTTTTATTTTTCTCCTATTTAAAGAAAATCTTCACCTCAAGAAAATCAACCTTTTTTTAAACAAATGCCAATGCCTAACGAAGCAAGGAGTCTTACTGAAGATTATGTAGATGATGCTGCAAAGCACAGAGAATGTGACAGCTCATCTATCAAAGAAAACAAAAGGGTTTATGCATCTAAACTAAATAGAAGCTTTTGAAACAGCATGGAGAGTAGTTGGTAGAACTTTACTTATTATAATATAAATAACTAAGAAAGTGAGATGTTATTTGTTTAACAATGAAGGCAGAAATATTAAAAGAAGATGGCACAGTTTGTTATGCAAGCTCTATGTTTGACAATAGCTTCTACCTCAATGCCTCGAAGCGCACGGCAACTGATAAAAATCCTACTTTTATTTAGCACAAATGCAGTATCCCACATATGCATTACCCTTTCTTCGAACATATTGTTCAATTAATGGTGATTTTTATTTTCTGCTAGTAATTCCAGCTCCAAAGGACTGCTGGGATGAGACAGTATTATAAGTAATTGACAGACAGCCTGACACTCAGCACAAGATTGAGTGTGGATCTGCCTGCATTTAAATACTCTTCGTTCTTGGGCAATCTAACGAGCAAGAGAAACATTCATACGAGCAAATCATAATTAAGGTACAGCTAATATGCACAGATTTAACTGGTCAAGCAGTGTGCCACTTAATGTTAACCCCTTTTTGCAATATCAATTTTTATTCACAGATTATTAAATATAGAAGAGCACTAGATGCATGCATAAAATATTCTGTCTTGATGGAAAACTGAATTTTGCATAAATAAAGCCAGTGCTTTATGTCTCTCAAAGCATTTTTTCTACTGAACATGAACTGAGCATTTCTTCTAAAGAACATGAACTTCATTCCCGACAACACAAATACTGCCTTCCACATTGTCTGGAAGGAATCCTTTATTGTTCAAAGCTCCCAATTTGTTAAGGTTTTTGAGAGAACCCAAGATTCATGAATGCAGCGTAAAACCTTCCGGAAGAGTAAAATGGGTCCTTATTTTGACATTTATTAAGCCAAATCATATTCTACCAGCTGGAAACGAACATGTCACCAAGCATTTACAGATGTTAGGATCTGTTGTGTCTGAGACGGTGAAAGTCTAGATTAGAGAACATGGTGTGACAAAATGTATCCCAAAGCACAGCAGAGATTCATCCATTTCTCAACCCCATAATACAAAAACATACATTGACTCTGGGGTGAGCTCATGTTCCCATGACACCATGTCTTAAGAAGTAATTTCAAGGAAATGTGCTGTATTTGAAAATCCCAAAGACAAAGAACACTTTGAGAGGATGAACAGGAGAGACAGACTATTTTAGTACTAAAAAATAAAAAGCAGGAATACACAGAGTATGCAAAGATGCACATACAGCTTCCATAGGACAAATGAGAATTTAACATAACACTAAATGAAACAGCAAACATCCCTTCAAACCCCTCTTTTTTTTTTTCAGGAGGACGAAGGCAATTGCCCCATCCTCCTTCCTTCAATACTGAAGTTCCTTTCAATTATACTGCTAGGAAAACAGACACAGTTTGCATAGAAACAACTTTGTAATTACAGCAAGAAAAAGTTGCATGGTCCACCGAGTACAAAACACCACAAAACTCACAGTAATAAGAAGTCAGGGGCTTAACTATTCATTTATTTAAATGTATGCTGCAGTTTTCTTTTTTCCTGGTCAAATCAACAGATTTTAATTGGCACTTTCAAAAGCAGCAGTCTATGAAAATGGCAAAAAATAATACTAGAAACAAAGCAAACACATGCCCTTAAAGTCCTTCTAATTATTGAAATTATGCTGCCCTTTCATTTGCCATTGAGGAATGTGTGCATATTATTCCCTTTTTAAACGCATTTCCAATCAGCTTACACTCTAGGTTATTCAAAACTTGAGCTCATGCACAACACTCAGAAACACTTGGTGCACTCAGAGGAAAAAAAGGACAACAGAGAAAAAAGAAAAGTGAATTAGTAATTTTACTGTAATAATTTCCTACGTGCTGTGTCAGGGCACGTTTGAGGGAACCATCTGTAGGGTATCAGCTTCAATGAGGTTAAGGAACATAAACACCGAGCTGACATGAAAAATCAAAGCAAAAGAGCAAAGAAATACTACTGCGACTTGTGGTACACTTGGCACACCTTCCGCATTTAAAGACCCTGCTGCCATGCAGACTCCATCTCAATGGCTGGTGTATCACTCAAATGTCCTGAATTAATAACGGAGATACAGCCCACAGATGGCATATAGTATGGTTTGAGACAGACTCATTTTGACAGGTGACAAAGACGACTACTCATCTAGTCATGTGAAATTAAGCACTTACGGGAATGGCAGGTGTGAACTGCCTCCTTTATACAGATTTGGAAGCGTCCCATCACTCACAGAAAGCGCTGTACTGAAATCTCAGACAACTCTGGGATTATGTTAAACCCACAAAGGAGGCAAGCTAAGGCTGAGATGTGAGTCCCTGCCCTTTTACAGTCTGGATGATCTAGAGTCCCCTGTGATTTGGACAGAGCCCTGGATACTTAAAAAGAAAATTAAGTTTAAACCTAAGGAAAAGCGAAAAGGGGAAATTAGTATCTAACACTATGCCATGAAAATTAATTAATTTAAAGCTGCTATGCATGTTGCCTTATTTTTTATTTTCAGACTAATTTCCATTCATCGTTTATCTACTACCATCGTTTTAGTGGATTTTTCCCAACCCTCCCTCTCCATCAGTCACTGGAAGTGGATGTTAAACACTGTCTCACTAGAGCAATAGCGAGTAGCTTCATAATATGACTGGGCAAAAAAATGCCTGGAGGTTACCTCTAAAGCAGGGTGTATTCCTTATGTACTTTTGCTACATGTTGATATCACGGGGTGATAAAATCTTTGACATCTGGCAGTGTGTGTAATTAGAGCAGTAGCTCTGTGCAAAGACATATGGGCAAGAACATGCAGGGTAACCACACACACATGCACTCCTTGCAGCTTTTTCTAGGACTATATAATGCATTCTAACACTAACCTTCTCCTTCATATCATATAAAACAAAAATAAATTCAGAGGCAAATTATTTTTCCCTGGCCATAGTTCAAGTCTGTTCATTAAAATTTTATTCCATGCAGATAAAATCCCAAATTTTCCTCAATGTCATGCTGCATCAGCATATTAAGACAGGATTGACATTGGGCAGGGGTATATCTCAAAATCTCAGTTTGTGACCAACCCTGAAATAAGCAAGCTATATGCTTCATGATGTATCCATTCAAAGACTGTTAAGACTGTGAGAGCACTTTGGAAAACAGAATACTACTTCCATTGCTTGGCCAGATTTTCCCTGAGAGGAAAACTGAGGATGTCTCCTGCAGGTAAACCACAAACTCCAACTTCTTTCTCAGTCTCAGTACCATGACCAAGAGTTGGAGTCTCTGGTCCTTCAGTTTCTTCAAACACGCCAAAAAATCCTCTGTCATACCAACAAACCTCACGCTGGAGAAGTCCTGCCAGGATTTGCTGTGTTCACTTTACCGAGCCCACTGAAAGCAGCAGTGAAATTTTAAAGTGCAGTTCCCACGCTCTCTTCACAGCCTTTGGTTTGTTCAGTCTGGGGTGAATTGTGCAGTGGGCAAACTAAATCCACTTCCAAGGAAATCAGACCAGTATCCATACTCCAGATTCACAGTGAATGTACTCCAAGCCCTTGGTGGGAACACAGGGATTCAAACTAATGATATGTTTTTGAAACAGCTTTGGATCATGGGTAGTGGGAAAGTTTGATTAAGAGAATTAAATTTATTTTGAAGTAAAGACTCCAAAAGGCAGATAATTTTAGATACAGTGGCTTCACTACCAAATTCTGTGATTTCCTCATCTGCTCTTGATACTTCACACTATGCACTAATGTAAGCACAGACACTATCTGTGGCTAAAGAAAACAGCAGATAAAAAATCTAGTATTTTAGATTATACCCTGAATGATTGTGATAAATGCTCTTTTTGTAATGACTTAGGTCAGCATCCAGCAGGTCAAAAAGTGTTTAATATTTTGCATGACTATAAAGCACTGCATGGTTCCAAACATATCTTTCTTTTTAGACAAGAAGGCCCAAATGAATGCAGCTACAATTTGAAAACACATGGTTGCTTCTCATCCCAAGACTGTTCATGCTACAGAAGGCACTACTACAACCATATTTACTGAATAAAAAACTAAAGTACTAAATTGTCAGACCACACAGCACAAGCACAGTAAGGATTTTCATGAGATTAACAGTATCCTCTGAAATGACAAACATCTTCAAGCACAGAAAGGCATTTATCTGACAGAAGTACCTGAAGACACTGGTTATGCTATTCAAAATCATATGAAAACTTAAACTGACTCCCTCCCTTAAACAAACTTGAGCTTGGATGGCCACTGGCCCAGGCCCCCAGACCCACCAAGTCCTCCAGCGTAAGAGCCTTAATGCTCATTACAAGCACTCACAGCTTTTCTTTGACCCCTCCTCTGCTCTAATCCACCACTCCTGATCCAAGGGAAGTTGTCTTCCTCCTCCTCCTCCTACTCTCCCTGTGCTGGCCTCCATCAGTAGAACAGCAGAGCTGTTGGCTTCTACTCCTTACTGGAGTGTAAGAAACTGATTCCCAGACACTCAGGCAGATGAAACACTCTCACCTGCAGGTAAGCTCCAATAAATATGGGAAAAAAGGAAACGAATCAAAATCATTGCTTTTAGGCTGAGTCTCTAGGGAAGCTCTGTCCAGATCTTAAAATGAATTTCTACATTTAGATGACTACTGTTGCTCTGTGCCACATATCATTTCTGAAGTGAAACAAACCCTTGCTCAGCAGTTGCATGTGTACAGTTGTATGCAACTGCCAAAAATGTCTGATTTTTAAAAAAAGATACATGATTGGAATGACTTTGTCCTTTGCATTGCATACAAAAAGCGACACAAGATTAGTACATTTTCCCAGGTTAATTTTTTTCACAGAAAAAATGTGAAATTAGATGAATTCTAACAAAATAAATTAATAAAATGCACCACCTTTTAAAACAATTAATGAAAGATGTTTGCAACAAGTAACGCATATTCATACCTTTCTTAGGAGATAACAGATCTACATCTGGATTTTATCCTGATCAACTGACATGAGGGTTAATCACTCAATTTTGGTTTTTTAGACAAATTACAAATTTCCTCATCTGGAACGTTAAAAAGTTGCCCATAAAAAGTTTATTTTGTTGGGTGAAAATGTATACAGGAGTATACATTTTCAGTGATCCTTCAGAGACAAGTCTGGTAAACTTGGAAGAGGAGATTAGATTAAAATGCAGAAGACAAAAAAGGTTTTTAAAAATTTAGTTTGACAAATCAGCAAAACTATGTCGCCAAATTTCAAGATGAGAAATTCTTGATCACATGTGAAACACAGAAATGTGATTCCTTAAAAAAATCATATAAACTGGAAATTGTATGGAGCACTGAAGAGGATGAGCAACAGCAGTACTAATTTTGTTGCTACTGCACAAAAAGGCTGGTGCGCACAAACACTTGTTCTGCACAGCAACATTCAAGACACACACTTTCAATAGGCTTCCATGAATTCCTCTCACTTTGCCACGACATCTAAAGATCCATTTTCAAAGAGACAAGAGTACTTTTCCGAAATATGAGTCAGATTAAAAAATAAGTCCTACCTACAGCACCTTGTGGCAAATTTAGAAACAGGAAGACTAGGTATCAGAAATTTACAGATTTCTGACATGCACCACTTACTATGAGGGCTACTGATCGAAGGAAAGCAACATTATTTCCACTTTTCTTGGATTATATCAAGAGTGCTCCTTATCTTGGCAGAGCAGTTTGTTATTTACAGCAACTAATTTTTCTATTTTTCTAAAGCTTTGAGAGTACTCATACAATGACCAGCAGTGACAAAAGCATCAGTCTATGCCAAAACATTTTTAATGATGTGAATTAAAAATGAAAGAAAAGACACTAACTGTGAAAATTGGTAAAAGCTTGATTTGCTTTTGTACAAGATGCTGAAAAACATTAAAATAAAAAAGAAAAAGAAGAAAAGCTTGTAACAGATATGAGAGTCCAAGATACAATGCAAAGCTCTCAGAAATGCAACTACACAACTTCCTAAGGGTTCCTATTCAGTGTGCTGAGTTAAGACTCTCTCTTAGTGAAGCGTATGCTAAACCAAAGAATAAAATAACAACCCAGGAAGTTTCTAGCAGGTTTCTGCAGTTTGTGTTCTTTAGCTGGTGAAGTGAAAACCTGCTTATTCCTACCAAGATGAGATTCCTCTGGCCCATGTGCTTCAACAGTAGGCAAAGGTGCAGTTATAGCACTCTGATGAGAAAATACTGTCCTTGACATTTTAAGAAAAAGCAAGTGCAACTATTAATGTTATAATATCTCTGAGAAAGCAACATGGAAACCAGCTACTTATCTGGGTATTGCATATGCACATGGTTACAAAATTTACTTTCAACTACATCCTTCACTCCTTTTTCCTCCTCTTTAAAGTTACGTTCATTCTGTGGACAGTTCTTAGGAATTTCAATAAACTCATTTGGTGACAGAATCCACCAAAACCAATTTACCTTTGAGAAGAAACTTTCATTTCTCCTCTGCATGAATAGGATACTCTTTCAAATTCAGACTGTTATATACTTCAAATTTCATTGAACTGCTTTGTTACATTTATTTTAAACCCAGATAAATGCTTACATTTCTATTTCTTATCATGGAAGCACTATACATGCTAAAAATTGGATAATGAATGCATCATTGAGTGAGACCAGCATATGGTGTTTCCGGAAATATTTGTCTGAGGTGCAGCAGAAAGAAAAATTCAATCCCATAGTCCATCACTTGCTAATGACATTTCCTTTAGTTCTTGGAAACTAGACGTACACACAAATGAACATCACTACAATAAAGTCCTACAGGTCAGAGATCTCAGTAATATTATAATTCCAAAATTATTTTAGTATCTTATTATCTCAATAACTTGCTGTGTCAGGCAAATGGCTTAACAATGTTAGTCTAATTTTGTAAATGTATTTTAAGTCTATTACTTTTTAAGCTACTGCTTAAAATGAAAGACACTTCACACAAGGTTCCATGCTGACTCACTCAATGAATGCCTATGTCGGCATATAAATGATTCCTTTTCTTCCTTACCTCCAGATGCTCTAAAATATAGGGAGGGTTTGTCATGCCAAGCCTCAGCATAGCTCCCTCAGGGATAACTTCAACCAGCTTCCAGAGAAGCGTGGGGAGGTCTGTCCCAATGTCTCTGCCATAAGCTCCTGTGTCTTCGCTGGTCAGCCATATCTCACAAACACCCTCTGCGAATAAAAGGAAGAGATAATTAACAAATCTGTTTTAGAGCTGTTTATTTTATCATACAGCTGCTCACTCTTTCAAATGCAGTATTTCACATGGCTATTATGCAGCCAGACTGGGTATTCAATTGCAAAGGGGAGGGAAGGAGAAGGAAGGCTTATCCCATGGGTAGCAGTGGGTTATTAAGTTCATTTTATGAGCACAAGAGTGCTACAACAATGCTGTAAATTATCATTGCTATGGAGTGATTAACATTCACAGCCAATGACTAATTCTGTGCTGCCTCTACAGCAAGTCAGACAAGTTTAGTACTCTGTTTTATTTTTTGAGCCTAATTCATCAAACACCGCAAGCAACATCACCCAAGCAGAGTTTGCACTAATGGTTATTACAGTAGTTAGCTTATTAACTGGTAAGCTTCCAGTGAGCAAAACCAGCTCTAAAGCACTGTGATTAACATTCCTCCTAAAGAAACTATTAAAATCTTGTGTTCTTTAAATTATACAATTAGCAATGCAATATTAAGGTTGTATTGAAAAGGTTAGTGACCACTGCACGACTCAGTGATGTACAGGAAAATCTGTTTCCTGGCACTTAATGCTTCATTTTCCATCAGTCAGAGCCTTAGGAAGTAGTGCATTTGATTTATATTGTAAATAGCAACCTAGAACACTGATATTTGGTAATAATATCCTCCTCCTCAAAGAGGGGAAAGATTGTAACACCCTTTAATAACAGTTGAAAGCACTGAGGTTTCACGCAGCCATTTCTGCCAGGCTGCCCAGCTTTCATCCTTTCTTGCAACACAATCCCTCCCCCATTCCTCACCACCCCAAAGCAAGAAATAAGCCATGGAAAACAGGGTGTCTGTGAGGAAAACACCTGTGATTCCTAGCAAGATAAGATACCATTAACTCAGCGAAGAGTTAAGCTCGTAAAACCAAACATGAACTGGTAAAAGAAATACCCAAACACTAGAAGGTTCATAATTCATCAAAGTACTCTTTGGACCAGCAGAGAATGTTCCATAAAACGTAAATGTTTATGTTATAAATATATACTCAGATGAGGAAAACATAAGCACATACACAGTCTTTAATCACATAAAAAGCAATAAACTCGGAAAACCAAATATTTTACAAAATGTAAATTCAAGACTGCTACTCTTAAATTCATACTGTAACAATAAAGTCAGCGAGCAAGTCAGGTTCAGCATCAAAGTTAATCCTGTTTGTAAAGAAATGTTTTCAAGGTAATTTATTACTTAGAAAAAAGAATGCTTAAAAATTAAAGGTTAACCATAAAACTCATCACTTCTTAAGCCTCAAGAATAGGTTAGTGAGGGAGACGTATAATTCAGATCCTGAGAGAAGTCTGGTGTAAAGCATTCCTGAAGTACTAAGAGCTCTTTGGTTGACCATTTGCAGTCACAAGTTTGTAGTCACACTCAAACTGAGCTCCCCTTGCAGAATGTGCCTGCAGTACACAATCACACAGTGGATTTCACTGCACTTGCTAATATTTTCGGAATTCATCTCACCACAGGCAGTGCCCACCATGAAACATACTCTAGGGTTTGCTGCCTGCCCTAAATTTCCCTGAAATACGTGAAAAAAAGAAGTGAATTTTATATGTTATATGTTAAAATGAAGAGAAATGTAAGGAATCGTAATGCTTGATATGGTCCTGTTTTGTTTAGTGTGTGTTTCTTTCTATGAGCCTCCATACAAAACTTACTGATTTGCTGACTTTCTACTGCAACAGAGTAGGAACTCATTTGCAAGCTTTCAATCTAAAGAGTAGCATGGGGTTTGGGTTGGATTTCCTTTCTCTTTTTTGCATGAAAATGGCTAATGGAATACTGCCTCACAGCTACCAGATGAACACTAAGGAAAAAAAATAAATCACTGGCTAGAAATGGAAATAACGTTCCGGTGGAAAACAACAGCGAGCTTTTAAAGCTGCATAGGTGGGGACCATTAGCCCCCTGGTGGGCTGAAACTTCAAATTAAATCACAAGAAGAGGAAGCAGCTGTAATAGTAAATCAGCAACAACAGGAATAACTGTCTCATCTGCTCTCCGATCAGGGTGTCGAACAACAAGCAATGGGAATAATTCATGCTGAGAGATCCAAGGATGTAGTCTTATTATTTGGGAGGGGGTGAGGGGCAGGCAAGGAGGGGGAAGAACACCTGTATTTTAGGAAAAAATTCACGTCCCAATTTCAGGTTGAAAAACCGATCTTCAAATACTGAAAGCTACTGTGAGTGATAAATATTTACAAGTAGGATAAATAGGATAAATCAACTTTGTACATAACTGTGTGGGATAGAGGTTTTGTGTCAACTGATTTTAGGCTATTTTTTTTAGTCCTTTGCATCCCCAGCTTAGGAGCCTAAACTTACACCAGGTAGGAGGAGAAAACAATATACCTCTCAAACAGTATTAATGAAGTCAGTCAACTCTTCCTATTTTCACTCCACCCAGTTCCCCTCCAAACTCCAGCCCTCCACAGGAACCTATTTAAATCCACTGTCTAATCATGTACAGAATTTTTTTCCTTTCTTTTGCAGTGAACCTCACTCGATCATTCACCACTCTGTTACTGGGCAATTTCGGTGCTAATAAAGGCAAGCTGATTTTGTAAACAAGAAAATTGATCCAAACGGCAGACTTCAGATGTGCAAACTTAGAGCATTTGTTACAGTATTAAGGCCAATTATCATTATATCCAAGTAATTATAAGCCTGCCTTTGGTCACAGCTCGTGGCTTATTTCTCATTCTCCCATCACTATCCAGCACAAAAGAGAAACCCTAACGGGTGGCCTCTGATCTCTGCTCTGCTGTAACTGCAGATTACTGAAAATGAAAAATGTTGGAAAAAGAATAGGTTCCAAGCAAATGAAGAAAGTTCTGAGCCTATTCCTTCTCACATGTATCAATATAAAGAATACTCATTGCACATTATTTGATGTGGGTTTTAACTTCATTTTTTGTCATAAAGAAGATTAAAAATCCTACGGCTATCACTTTTAAAAAATATGTGCATTTCTGGTTTAGAGACCACTTGATATTATTAATTTCTTTAATTTAAAAAAAATTCTAGCATTTTTATTTTTCTTCATCTTCATGTCACTATTTTAAACACCATTTTCGGCAGTACCAAGCATCCTTTAAACTGAAGGGAAGTCTACTCCATCAGAAAAATGAATTTACTTCAATTTACAAAGATCTGAAGATGTTAAAATATTGGACACCAATCCCAGTGAAGTTCTCGTATGTGATAACTGACTTCGTACAAATGAAATTCAATCCCCAAATGCCCCCATTTTTTTCCTCTCCTCCCCTTCTTGTTCTCCTCTTTCTTGGCAGATTTTTTAATGTGAACAGGAGTGGCTTTTCCAACAGCATAGCTCTCTGCAGGCTGCCTCAGTGGGAGGCCCCTGACTCTGACCTTCTCAGTAGCCCACATATGCTTATCAATAACTGCCTGACCTCCTTGTGATTCCTTCTCCAACAGTGAATTCTTACGGCAGCCTGCAGTGCTGTACAGACCACAGAAATGCCTCTCCCAATGCACCACAGAAATCTAAAAGACCATCTGCCAAGGGGAGGCCTTACTTAAAGGTCTGTCTGAAACTCTTGCAGACTTGAGGACAGTCAATCTGGCCATTCCTGATAACAACTTTAGAGTTATTTAAAACCAGAAAAATCATGGCCAAAGATAAAAGCTTAGAAAACACCAAATTAATTGTTCAGAATGAGCTTAGACTACTTTATTTTCTCTTCAATTACTTGAGTTTCTCCTTATTTACTCAGCATGGATTTTACAGGCACCATTTACATACTTGATGTGTTTGCATGTACATGTATGCACTAGATTACTTTGCTGAATCAGTGCCTGAACTGGGGAATTGTGAAGACATCTGTGCATATAGCATATCACTGTACCAATATGGACATAATGCAAGTTTAAACAGAAACTGAGATTTGGAGGAATCAGTTTCCTCCTGTAATTTTGAAGTCCTCTGCAAGCATTGATTCACCATTGTCAAAGTGTCCTCTTAAGACAGTTCAACCACATGGATCAGCACCGAAGCATCTCATTGCAGGGACTTCCTGAAAGAGAAAATCAAACTGGGAACAACTCACTGATGCTATGAAGGGTTTGGAAGTATTTACTTCCAGCTCACCAAGAAACCCTTATCCTTATTTCATCTGTATAAATACAGGGCTTCAGGAGGATAGAACGAATGGAGCTGGACACAGTCCTGCACAAACCCGAGTTACTCAGAGAGTAACTCACACCAAACTGTCACAATCAGAGAACGCAGGATACCTGGCAAGCAGATGAAGAAAGTAGATGGAGGTAAAAAAGACAGGTCTAGGTGCAGGGCTGGTGAAAGAGGCAAGCTGTCAGGCTATGACCTAAAGGATCAATGTTTTTTCTGTATTTTGTAAAGTGCAGGTGAGCTTACGGTTCAGCACTGTATCGTACAAACACAGTGCTGCAGTTCTGCTCACGACACACTGCGTACAACCTGCCTCACAGCCTGAATTTCTAGAGGATCTTTATTAAGGCTCAAAACTATTTCCTCTTTTTAAAAGACTTATTTTTTTACCCTTCTGGACAGTCTTAAAGACATGGAAGATGGTTGTCCACACCTGTTTTCTTAATGCTTGCCACGAACAGGAGAACAAGATCTGAACAATCATGAATGTGGGCTGACCTACTACAGTTGCAGTTGTGTTCTGAATATTTCCAAGGACAGCAATACCACAGCCACTTTGGGTGATCTGTTCCAATATCTGACCACCCTAAGGGTAAAATATTTTTACTTGTTCCTAATTGCCATTTGCCGTGTTCTAACACGTCCTGTTACCTATCATCCTGTCTCTGCAAGACCTGTCTGACTTCTACACAGTCTGGCTCTGTCTTCTCTATATCTTCCCATTAGGCAGTCATAAACAGCAATAATAACTCCTCTTAGCTTTCTTTTCAAAAGCTCCATGAATCCATTTCTCATCTGTTATGTGCTCCATCCTCCTGATCATTTCAATGCTCCTCTGCCGAACCACTGCAGTGTGTCAGCCTTGTCCTGAGGCACCCAAGAATGGACAGAGCACTCTCTCTGTGGTGTCTCATAATTGCCAAGTCCAAGGCACCAGTCGCTCCCTGGGGCCCGCGGCTGCACTCTCCAGCAGCAGCTGGGGCACAGCTGGCAATTGCAGAGGGGTTCAACTGCTGACTCATGTGCACCAGCTTTCCCCGAGGAACTCCAAAGGCTGCGAAGCTGCTTCCCAGTCAGTCAGCTCTCCAGATCCATAGTGTGGCATGGTGTTATTTCACCAAAATGTTGGGACATTTTACCAGCCTTTGCTGAACTTCATGAAGTTACAGTCAGTCAATTTCTCCAGGCAGTTGAAGTCCCTTGCAATATCAGCTGTACCATCCAGCCAGTCAAGTACTCCCCTAATTTGGGTATCATCTCCCAGGTTCCTCAAAATGCAGTCTACCTCGCTACCTGCCTTGTTATGAAAGACATGAAATACTGGCTCCAGCATCAATTCCTGCAAAACACCCTTAGTAACAGCCAGCTAGACCTTATACCATGGATTGCCACTGGGAATCTGACAGCACAATAAATTCCTCTACCCTCTCACCATCCACTAATCCAGTCTATATCTCACTCCTCCAAGAACATTATGGGAGACTACACTGAAGTCACAGACAAATTTAAGGTAAACAAAATCAAAACAGAACAGAAAACCCCCAAAACAGAAGAAAAAATCCAACTCTACCCCAACACCTCAAAACAAAAAAAACAAACAACACCCTACCCCTCCAAAAAACCCCAAACCAACCCATCCCCAAACACTGTAACTCCACTGCTTTCCTCTCCTTCACAAAGCCAGACATCCCATCTGAAAAGTCACTCAGGACCATCACATGGTTTGCTGTTGGTAATACTATGCTGCATGTTCCCAAGCACCCTCTTGTTCTTCCTGTGCCAGAACATGGCTTCTAGGAGTGTTTGCCCCATACAGAATGAGGTTCAGCTGGCCTGAAGTTCCCCAGTTCTCCCTTCCTGCTCGTTCTGGAGGGCAAGGTGACATTCCCCCTTCTTCTAGTCATGAGGAATCTCCCCTGGTTGTCATGTCCTTTGAATGATGAGAGAGAACAGCCTCATAATGACATCAGCCAGCACTCTTGGCACACTTGGATGCCTCTCACGGCAGGATTATTTCTATTACTTCTGGATGTCAGTCTGCAGCTACAAAACCTAGAGCCATGTTTTGCAAGTGCTTAGTTCAGTACAAGCCTTTAAAGCAGTTGTGGTTTCTACTACCCACAGGATGACACATATATTAGAGTGCTTAGGAAATGAACACAGTAACTTTTATGGTCTACATATTCCTGAGAACAAATGTTTGGAAACTAATATGAAGTGACATATAGACCAAGTTATACTGACTGAGATCATTCCACCTACGTAGGAATAAAGTGTTATTTTAAAAGTAGAACACTGAACAGTATCACTTTGGAAGATTCTGTTTGGCTGTGTTGTCTACCACACTTAGTAACGAAATTAAAGACATTTTTTCTTTCTCCTTGCCAACATACTTCAGTAAATGTTTGCACTAACAAATGATTAAAGTTCTCATGTATTTATATAAAAACGCTATACATTAGTATATATTCATGGTATGAAATTCTCAGACTCTATGAAGCCATAACAGGAACTTGTTTAAAGGATCATTTACTGGAGACGTGACACAGATACTTACAATGAATTCCTGATCCTGCAAACTAATGCAAAAAAGTTTGGGCTACATTCACAAACTGTAAAATAGGAAAATTAATTGTACCTTGGGCCCCCTTAACTCTTCCAGCAATTGCTTTTTCAAAAGTAACAAACATATTTTGGATTTTGGTTATATTAAGTTATATTTTCACAAAGTAAAACCAACTCTCTCTCTCTCACTTACATACTAAGTTGCAATCAGAGCTTAAGTGAACTTTGATAGAAAAGAGCTGAAGAAATGCCTTATCAAGCACAAAGCAAAAGAATTCAGCTTGGTTCTACTTCAATAAAAATGTGTAATAAATTTTTTTAAATTTATGTTTTATACATTTTTCCCCTCAAAATGCATTCATATGTGTTATTTTATGTAATTTACAAAATCTAATCAGAGCTGAACCACAGAAAAAAAATAACAAGCATTAGGAACAAGAACTTTTCTTAATTACTTTTAAGTTAGAATAACAAAACACTGTGGTTTTGCACAAGTTAAAAAACCTCCCCCTCCTCTCCAATAACACAACATACACACTTACTTTTACTACCACCTTTTATTACCACTACTAACATACTTTTACTACCACCTTTCACAACAACTTTTAGGGTTACTTGGGAGATTCTACAACAACAACTCCATACTGAAACTAAGAGTTCTGGCCCAGCTACCCATCTACTCCTTAGTAACACCAAAGTAAGTTTTAGGTAATGATCCTCTACCATCTGCTTTATATTTAGATGTGAAGTCTGATAGAAGAACCCAATAGCCACATGACTAACAGCGGCTTTCCATTTTATCTTCTGTGGTTAAGAAAATGGAAGCAGCAAATACATTTATTTAAAATTTTACTTTTCCAAAGTCATGCATCTGAGAAATGAAACTGATGAAACCATTTAGAATATGGGTCCACTGAATTTGCTTATTTATCTAAATCCATCGCACAAAAGTCTCAAAACCAGAACTACTCCTTTGCAGAAAATGCTTTGCCATCAAGGCATCTACAAAGGAGGTTCACTACCTGTGACTGTTGTAGGGTTTAGCAGTTCTACAATTTGTATCATAGTTTATTTTCCTCAATTCTCCTACTATACTGATAAGCAAAGTATTTTTATAGAAAGAGTTTTTTGAAACAAGGAATAAAAAAGCTTTTAACAGTACTAAAAGTTTCATTTAATTATTCCTTCTTCCTATGGTATTATTAAAAAAAAAAGTTTGAAGGTTCCCAATAAAAGCCGTGCAGCCGATGGAGCCAACTAATCATTAAATACTAAAGAAAGCATAAAAGGTTTCTGTCTCCCACAAAGCAAACTCTTGTCCTTGCTTACAAAAGAGGTCATTCTACCCCTATAGGGCCCTCTGTTCCTAACAGCTCACTGCTAGAGCATAAACCAGCAGCCCTGTCTCGCTCGTTTTGTAGCTGCAGTGTGTTAGCAAAGGGGAGAGGAAGGAGGGGAAGGAAAGGGAACAGGATAATAGGTCACTTGCTGCTGCAAACAGCATGATAGCTAAACTTATTATGAGTCCAGTTTCATTCTGCTAGAACAAGAGGGACTCAAAGGGGCGTGAAGACAGTCAGGCTGCTGAAGTTTGCTCCGTGCCAACACTGCAGCATTATGCATCTTGCTTTCAAGGAGGATTAATGATACCATGCATCATGATGATAAATTGGGGTTTGTAGTCAGTTTGAAGAGAAAGGGGAGGAAAAGATTTTTTTAAAAATGGAGGGAAAAGCGCATAGTTGAATTTCATGAGTTGGTCCTGTTTTTCAGGCTGAAGAAGTTGTTCTTTAAGAGAGAGGTCTGTGCTTTTTCTATTGGTCACCTGCCTGTGACCCTCCTATTTCCAGGCATGTGTGTTATGTACACAATAGCCTGTTTCGAAGGTTAGCTCTAGCACAGATGAAAGAATGAAAAAAAAATAAATCCACTTAATCATTATACTTGCCAGTTGAAAAGAGATAAAACTGCCATTCCATATACAGACATCCCACAGGAATTCAGTTGGTTTTCAGAGACAGTGGACATCTACTGCCTGAGTTAACAGAATAAAAGTCTTAGGTGTATTAATGATCAGGGACATAATTGCCTGATGCTAATTAGTTCTTTGCGGAACCAATAACATTATTCAAGGACCAAGTTCAATGATAGGCAATGGTACATGCTTTAAGATAATAAAGCATAAAGGACTGGGTGACTACAGGGAGCAGATTTGCAAAAAGAGCCTTAAACACAAAAGAAAGCAATTCCAGAAAACACAGACAAGGCATGAGTTTTGTTCTGTATCCCTGTATGCAGCATATAGAAATGCAGGTTTCTGAAGCGTGGAATTACTGTTCTCCACTCTATGCCTCACAAATACACTTTGTGAAATATTGATATGCTCGTGTTGTCCTGGCACTACAAGCAGGCAGAGAATATTCGACCCTCCACCAGAAGGGTCAGTGCAGCACCCTGCACAAATACTCTTCAGCTACTGAAAAGACAAAGAGCAAAATTTCCATAAACTTAAAAGCTGAAGAAGCAAAATTTATTATTGCTATGCCTATTGTCAAAACACAAATGAAAAACCTGCACTGAACTCTGAATTCAAAATGAGGTATATGAGAAATCTTGTTTATGGCTTTGGAATGCATTGGGAAAAAGAGAGTAACGTGCCACTCATTGTAACATACGCTCGCTGTTCTAAACCCAAAACATGGGCTATCGTTGTGCTGCAGATAAATATCAGATGCAAAGGGTCACACACTGCACAAATTCAAGGAAATGGTCACGAGCTGTAGGCATATTACAGGATGCAGTGCTAATTAATGGAGGCTTTTTACTGAGTATCCATCACTGTAGTGCTAATGAGTTTGGATTAATTTAAACAACATGTTTTCATGGAAACTGATTAATTCTTGGGAAGTAGAACGGCATACCAAGTTTCAATTATTAAAAATGTTTGTAGCCAAGCTAAATAACTCTCCGAATCTGAGTTTATCATCATATAAACTTCTACGGAAAGAGAATGACTTAAAAATTCTACAACAGGAGCTTGCACACAAGCTGCCAGGGTGTATTGGAATTATTTGACATGGAACTTCATCTCCACAGAGCATTCTTCTGCTCAAATTTCTTGCATTTTCAAGACCTGAATCCTACAGTCCTACTTCATTCAGTGTTTTTGACTTTCATGTTTTTAAATAGATGAACAGCAAGAGTAGAAAAAAACACATTTTGGGTATGATATTTTAACAGACAATATTTTAAAAATTAGCTGAAAACTAAATGAAAATAATTTGGGCTACAGTAAATGTTCAAGTTTCAAAAATGTAATCAAAGGAGATAGCTTATGTCTTTCTTTGACTGAAAAGCTAATGAAAATGAATAAATAATCTTTGTTCTGTGACATATACCAGGATTAGGGGAGACATCTTTTAAACCATTTCATGTTCTCATCACAAAAAACCCCCTAGAATTCAGAATAGAGTACTATCATAAGAGACAAATGTAAAAGTGTTAAATGCTTTGTTTCACACAAAGTTATGAGCCAAGATACAATACTGTAAACCTCAAACAGCAATACAGAATACAGAAATACTTTCAGAAAGAAGGGCTCATTCTGCTTTGTTTTTCATCAATTCCTCAATATATCACAGTCATTTTACATGGAAATACTGAATCCTGGGGAAAAGATTGATTTTAATTACAACTATTCTTTGTATGAAGTGTGAAAATAGTTTAATAATCTGTCAAACTGACGTATCATAGAAGACAAGAAAGCAGGGAAAAGAGTCAGCATGTTCAAGGGCAAGGTCATCAGCTAAACACGGAATGCACTTAAGGGATTCCAATTCCATAAGCGGGGTAATACAGAGGGGTAAATAACACTTCTGAGGATAATAATCCTTTTCTAAAGTTACCTTCTCCTGACAGCACAGATAATACCATTCATTCATTATGGTGTGTGTCTCAAGCTTGCTGCACTCGACTATAAGCTAAAACAGTTCCTTAGCAAGCCATTAAGTAGCAAAACTAAGGTGTATCCTTTACTGTTTGTTTTTTTGTTGATTTTTTTTTCAATGAGAAAAAGAATTGCCCAGAAAATATGCATTACAAAGTAGAAAGTCTACAGATAGAAATGACATCGTAATCCCGATTTCTGTCATACCTCTCTTTTCACAGTCAGCATTACTTAAAATATTTTCTCAAATGAATGGTATTGTCTCTGCTACTCTAAATGGGTCAGTTTGACTAAAAAACAAGAATGCTTGCATTGCACTAGTAATACACCTTCCCCAGTTCTAAATCATGAAGCTTTTTAATTATATCCACCGAATTCTCACAGAGTACTCAAAGCCTTTTTGAGTACTTCACAAGCATTGCATCTAAATTTATTTTAAGTATTCAGTGATAGACCACCAAAATATATCATCAGCAGAATGCAATTAAAATCTGTTGGAGATGTCCACAGGGAGGTCAAAGTGAAATCATTCAAGGGTTTTGAAGGATATTAATGTATTTTTCTCAAACAGATTAATGCTCATAAAGGTCTCAATCTAAACAATAATTTACCTTTTGAAGAACTTATTATATGTCAGCATAGGAACATGAATTAAAGCTAAATAAAGAGAGATGAGCTTGTATCTAAGAATCTTCAACAAAAGAATACTGAGAGTGAAATTACTGAATCTTTCAAAGAGCAGAATTCAAACAAGAGTCTAATCACTCAGAAAAAGTTTATTATTCCATCTATTAGAAAACCCCACCAAACAGGTGACACTAAGAAGAAAACTCCTCAAAAATATTATTGAAATAATGTAAGAACATCCATTTGTTAAATATTTTTCCTTAAAACACATGGTAACACAAGTCTACAAGTGTTACGTAAGCTCACCTTTGTCTTCATTTAAAATTTTCTGAAATGTGTTCTTAGACTTATTACTAACACCTTTACAGCCTATATTTAGCTCTGAAAGACACAACCCACCAATGAAACTTGAGGAGAAAAATTATAAAGGTATCAAACTTCACAAATCTTAGAACAGCTGCTCAGCTGCACTAACTGTTAGAAACCCATCATTAGGGAAATCTTGAGGAAAAAATAACACACTTGTCTCAAAGACTTCTTTAATGAGTTATCCCTTACACTAGGGGATCACATTTCCCTTCAAACCAGGTAACAGCATTTCAAACACTATTTCTTTGCACAGCAGTTTTAATAGTTGAGGAATCATGCTGCTGTTACTTGTTCTTTTGTTGTCTTTTGTTTCCCAAGACGGCTTTTCCATCAGGAGTACTTTCCATCATTTAACAGAGTGTTCAGTTTTAGGAGACTCATCCAACCTGCCAGGGGCATGTGGAAGCACCAATTTTAGGCGCCTATGGAGAGAATGTGTATTTGATGTAGAAAGGAGCGGAGCAGGGAGGGAAGGCCAGGTTCCAAAGCCTGGCTGAGGTGCTCACACATGGCTACAGGGACACGTCCCTTGGAGAGGAACATGCAGAACATCCCAGTGGTTATAGGGCAAGTGCTGCCGTTTGTCTGGGATGGGGCTCTTGCCCATGGCCACTGCATGCCAGAAGTTGCAAGGGACAGGGGAAAATCAGTTTGAAGAAAATCTCCCCCGGGCAGCATCAGTTCTGTCAGTTAGCATGGACATGCGTTAGAAGCTATATTAAAATTTAAAATATTCAGCCTTTCAACACTTAGAGTAATATTACTACAGCACATTGATGACTAATCCATGTAATAGTAGGATTGCAATCAAGCTTCAGAATTCCACAGCTACACTATTTTTAGAGGAACTTAAAGAATCATTTTCTTTCGGAACGTTATGAGCCCTGAAAATGAATTCCAACCTTTCTAGAGGAATCACAAATCAAACAAAATGCTATTCTAAAATGTTTCTCATTTTTTTCTGAAAGAAATATGATCCACCAGATAAAGGAGCACTGTTTTGCATATGTTTGTGTTTTCTGAAAATGATAGATGGGATATTTTGCACAGCAGTTTTACTAAAAATGCAAAATGCCTATCACTAAGTTGGATAAAGAAATAAAATACACACAGTTCCCTACAAAGTCATCAAATATCCAACCCCAAGTATGACTAAAAAAATTAAAATGTGTACTATAAAATACTCTGCCCTGCAGCAGAAGAAACTTGCTTCATGTTCATACACCATTTGTCACTTCCACATATGCCATAAGCTTTAGCAATGCTAGAAAAAAGAAGAAACCTAATGAAAGGTCTGGTTTTAGTCTGTTTCAGAAATGGGAGAAATATCATTTTTTAAATAGCACATCTTGATTGCCAATAATTTCTTACGAAGAGCATGAACTTTAGCCTTGGTTCATGTACTGTAATATCCAAATAATCTAATAAAAAGTTTACAGTAACCCTTAATTTGTAGCATAAGACATCTTTTTGTCTCTATGCAACACTAACAACAATTTGGCTGCAACTTACATCGTGTTGTATACTTTTAACTTTTTTGCTATGAACAGAAGCAATTGGTTGATAGAGAGGGGAATAAAGTGGATGTATGAGTTTACCATATTTTCAGAAAGATTTCTTCTAAAACTTCCTCTCCTGTTTCCATCCTCTAGTAAAATAATGAAAGCAATTACCTATTTCAACCTCTTGGCTCAAAGAAAAATTAAAAGGGTGCCATAAATCCTAAATACAGAACACAGAACCCAGGGAAACATATAAGCATAAACCCTAAAGTGATGCACAGGATGAAAACACTTCCCTGAAACGTAAAGAGAAGCTCTAGACACGTGTAGTATCTCAGCTCAGATACTGTTTGAGACTCAGCCAAGGGAAAGAAGCCTTTTATGAGTGCGAACACATGAACACATACACAAAGTGGAGAAACGAGCAAAACTGGCTGTATTCAGTAACACCAAAGAGTCTTAACTACAGATTGGCACAGAAAAATAAACTAAAACCTCTTAAAAGAAAATTTTCAAAAGAAATGCATTCCTTTCCTCCAGCTGAACAAAATATCCAGCCATCTTACGATTACTACGAAGCTGTCCCTCATTCGTTTAGGTTTAGAGTTACTATTCAAACAGGGGGTTTTGATGCCACTCTTATAAAATATTAGCTTAAATCGATCAGAGAGGGTTTTAGGAATAAAGAAGAATGGACAACATTCAGCTTCTATCTTTTTAAAACAACTTCTCTTTTGCTTTTACTAAGAATTGAGTTAGCAGATCCTAATACTTTTAATTGAATCACCCTACTCAAGCCTCCACTGTGGACTCAGATTCCTTAAGCTCGTATTTAAGAAATACAGCTTTAATCAAGATACCTAAGAAAACACGCCTTCTATGTTGTGCATGTATCATTCTATTCCAGTAACTTCTGAATTCATTGACCAATTTCTATCAAATTTGACTGAAAAATAGAATTCTCAACAACAATAAGTGCCCACAAGTTTAATGAACAACAGTAACCAGCCAGAGAAGCATTCCCCAAGCACATGTCCCACTCTAAGGGAAAGCAGGCAGGACTCTGCCTCTCAGTTTATTTGGGTATAGCCACGAGCCTGGAATATCACACAAGGAAAAAAGTGGGGGTCATGCTGGTGGAGAAGTCTATCAGCATCACAGGGCACCAAACTTAAAGAAAGCAGGCTGTATCACATCACAAAAAAAGCTGGTATTCAAAAAAAATCACAAGCATTGCATAAATAAAAGTAGAGATTCATGACAATTTGCAACTTGTAATTACAATTACTTGTGCAAATACTTTAGTCTACTTCTACTTAAACCTAAAGAATAGTATGTGACAATAACCAATACTATAGGGCAGTTAAATGATTTGCCGTCCTCAGGCTGTTAATATTCTTGATCACCAGGGCTCCAAGCAATTCATCAAACCATATGCTTGAATGCAAGCCACTGGAGCAATAGTTTTTCTGCATATTCTCTCTGTGTATGTTTCTATGCATGACAGAACAAATATTGAGACTATCTGACAGTCTCTATTTTATTTTGCAGGTCTGTTCCAACACATTTAACCACAATGCATATCTCCTCTCTTTCCTCCCCTTCAACCTGCCCTGTCAATGACCTTAAATGCAATTTAAATGAACCACTCTCTGCTAGTAATGAGAAATAATTCAGCCTCAATGATGGTTTGTTAAAGCTTCTCTCATAAAAGAAAGCACACATATCTGTTCAATCATTTTGAATCATACGAAGACATTTTGGCTTAAAGAAATCATTCACTAGTGATGTTAGGGAGGCTGGACGTAAGTCAAATTTCAAAGTAAAATAATTTATTTGTTCCAGGCCTTAATTAGAAATTTAACATAAGGGAACCATAGCCTGAGCAATTTCTGTGCTGCAGTTTCAGAATTACTAAGTTTTGCTGCTTTCCCAGATTCCGAGGAAGGATTTTATAATTCTCCCCACTGCACATTAATGTCTTTTTTCCGTCTATAAAACAGCACACAAGACACAAAAATTTAACAGCACAAATTGCACAGAAGAAATAAACTTGTAAATAAGTCCAATAAAGACATTTAATACCAAACTTTTCTCTAGTACTGTGAAATTACTACAGACAGATCTACAAATGCATTCAGTCTCCCAGCTCCCATTGATATCCTTGAACACTGGTCTTTACAACAGCATTTAAATACCTCTGAGTTTATTTTTGAGATGTATGAACGGTGAACCTTGCTAGTACATTTTGTATGCAGTCTGTAATTCTTCAACTTCACGTGAGAGCTTCTGCTATCTTTTTTGTTTAATCCAACGACTGAAACAGAATGATATAGTAAGACAGAAATTCTGGAAAAGAAGCAAAAATTTGCAAAAATGGACTCCACTTTAGCAGGGATAAACAATTTAACATGTAAGGATCACAATGTACAAGTGTTACTGATTTAGAGGAGGATAATTCTTATGAAAGTGTCTGCCTCATTAAAAACAGGATCATAAAACAAAAAGCTCTGTGCTGCTAGACAAACTCCATTGTGTCTTGCAGAAGTGTCAAGGCTTGGCAAACATCCAGTTGCTGAAACATTGCCAGGCACATCAGATATATATTAATGCAGGATAATCTGTAAGAAAAGCATTCTTTCATAAACATTTTTTTTCTTTGTAAAGCCATCAATCAACTTCCTAGCTGAGCACCATGTGGCTCAGCTTAAGAGATCCTCAGGAATGCTTCAGTGTCTATAAACCACTGACTTACTTCACAGACTTGGTGCCTTTCAGTGCCCATTGTCCTAAGTATTTGCTGAAGTTATTTGGCTGGCTGTCAGCAGCTAATTCTGATTTGTAACTTGGGAAACCAGCAGCAGGAGGTCCTCAGACCTGACTAGTGACATCCTCAGCACCAATTAGCCAAGGTGCAGACTGCCAGTAAAGAATTTTTTGCAGTTCCAATTATTTAATAGGAAGAACAGGAAGATACAGGACCACCTAAATATCTGTCAGAAAAAGAACTAACATAAGCATCTTATTATTTAGCCCACCTTGAACTGCAAAGAGAAACAAAATGATACATGCTTTTGTTCCGAAGTTGAGTTTCCTAATAAAAATATATTCTAAAAACCACAAATGCATTCACAATTCAAGACACCAGCATCATAAAAATAAAACAAAGCAAAAAGTTTCCAAAGAAACCTTACTGCAGAACTGTAAGTTTACATGGCTTATAAGGATTGAACTCATCTATCTGGAGAATAACTACATTGAAAGAATGGCTGAAGTTATTTTGACACCTAAAGGAACTCTACTGACATTCTGTGGAGTTCATTTCAAATTACCAATATTTGCCTCTCTATTCCACAGGACAAAGGTAGTTTACTAAAGCATCTGATCTTCAGGGCCACTCACTAGTTTCTAATCCGAAGCATTCTAATGTTATTAATTAAAATGTATGTTCGAATTTTATAACATAAATTAAAACACTGTTATTTCTCCGTAAGTTCACAGGAGTCAGAATGAAGAATTTGGCATTGTTTAAGTCAATGGGAGAAAATATAAACAACTTCACTATAGCTGCAACTACTGGATTAATTTTTTGCCCTTAATGAAACACGGTGGATGGGATGACTCCATGTAAAGGCAACAATGCATTTCAACTCAGATTAACTTGAATACAATCCAATTTAGAGGAGACTGGAAACCCGAAAAGTTTTTGATGGCTTATATATCACCAATTTGCTGCCTGTATGAAGTTCTAAACAAAGAGCTAATTTAAAGGAATAACACAAACTAGTGCATACATCCTGCATTACTGTTTTGGCTTGGACACGTCCACATGACCTGGCTTGAAGCAGCTATCCCAGACTGTTGCAGCCGGGGGTTTGGTAGTNCAGTAGGGGTGGGGAGAAAACGTCAGGGACCAATAGTCTGAGGGCACAGGGGTGGTACACAGGTAGGGCTAGGGAAAGGGGAGCAGAACAAGGCATCCTGGTCCCTGGCATCCTGGGAGACCTTTTGGTCTCCCTAGCCCAGGGAGTGGGGCCAGGGCACATCCAGGGGCTGCTGTGGCTACAGGCTCACAGGCTCCCATACCAGACAATTATTTAAAGGAAAACAAATCTACCAGAGAACCTTGAAAAATAAAACGATGAGCTGAAGTTAAAGTACTATGGAAAAAAAAAAAAGGTGGCTTATTTCAAGCTGGATTGTGTGTGCTTATGCTGCAGCTGTGCCTGTAGTCTGGTCATATTTAATTTAACTTCTTTAAAAATGGTCCTTTAAAAAGAGTCATATCACACTCTGTAATGTTAGCATTATTTGCTGATGCCTGAATGATCTCAGTAAATAAATAACATTCATCTTATCCTACAAAGAGCACTTAATTAGCTCTCTTTTAAACTGAAAACACTTCATGGCTATGTCACCCAATAGAGATATGATTTTTTATTTCCAATAATTAATGCATTTTAGGAATAAGAAAATAAAGTGCTTTTTGAAAGAGCACCCTTCATACAATTTCTCTTTCTATAACTAAGAAGTAAGTAGATAAATTTTCTTCTTACCATAGTAAGTTCTAACATGGTAGGAATGCATATGAGTCTAACCAGTGCCACGTACCGTATAAATATCAACCCAACGCATCTTTTCCAGAAATCACACTCTTCTATCACCAGTTTGGATAGTGGAAGCGAAAAGCATACACGATAGCTCTCAGAAGTCACATTTGTCTGGAGGAGTTACTTCAGGAGATTATTTTTCCTTCACTACTCCCTTCTGAGCCACCTTTATAGACTGAAATTATGACACATCAGTTTCAGCACTGCTGCAGCCTAAAGGAAAGTCTCAGTAGATATTTCTTCACTAAACATGAACACTTCTTTGCAGACAAAGCCTGAAAATGATGTCTGCTTGCCTTGCCAAGTCTGCTTCTTCCAAGCCCTTTTTCTTTCTAAGGGTCCCATCCTACAAGAATCTTAAAAGGATCTCTCTTGAATCTACAGTGGTCTTACACTCCTCGATGCTGCAGGTTTATGTCCCCTACTTATCTTTGCACAAAATCAAAGAGCAAGCTGAGGAGACAAGTTTTTGGGTTTTTTTTTTCTTCTCTTCCCCCCTCCCCCACCTTGTTTCTTAATTTCTAAGTTTTCTCTTGAGAAACAGCTTTCTTACATGGCCTCCCATTTGGCTCCTTAGTAATGTAAGCAATGTAATCGGAAAAAGTAGTTGGAAGGAAGAACATTTGACAGTGGACAGCCCTGACACTGACCAATGTAAACTGCTGCTTAGAAAGAATGGAAAGATGAACCCAGGGGTAAAAAATGATGGAAACAAAACAAAAAAGAATGGCATGGCATCTTAAATAGTCACAACTTTTCTCCAGCCACCTATTTCTCTTCTCTTCTATCCTGCAGTGAAAAGGATACAGAAATTAATTGACTAACAATGACTAAACCTAATCTGTCTGCATCCTCATAAGGCTACTGCAGTCTGGACTAGCTCTCCAGATGTTCACAGAGCAGCCATACTGTCCATCATTCTAAGGGAAAGGGCAGTATAGGAGCCAGTAGAAAGGGCCAAGAACGGGAGAAGACTGAAGCTGTCTCTGGGAGCTCACTTCGAGCTTCTGTTAGCTTTGAAAGTAAAACTTCACCTTTCGCCTGTTCATTTCAGGGCTTCTTCCCCCTTAAATCAACTTCACTTTTCTCAAGATCAGGTCAGTAGCTGTTCAATAACAGGACTAGTTTCTGTGTTCAACTCACAGGCTCCAAAATTTCAGCTGTCACAGGTGCTGTGAAGTCTTTTTCATTACACATACAAATTCAATAAAGTGGATCTAGAAAAAGCTCTGTAATAGCTAAAATACCAAGTTCAAGCCTAGGATGGTGCAATTCAAATCAGACCTGCACTATACAAAAGGATGTGAATAGTAAAATTTAACTTCTCCATTCCTGATGCAGGAGTGCAAGCCCTACCAAGCTTCACTGTGGCTTGTTTCAATAATAGATATGCTGCAAAAACATTCTGCATAAAGAATGCATCTATTAAGTATTTAAACTAAGTATTTAAGATCAAGTATTAAAAATACTATGAAGAATTTAAAGCATAAGAGATTAAATACCTTTGAGCCCCAAATTGCATGTTCTATGAAGGTGAGTGTTACATTTTATTCCGGTACCATTCTATCTAAATTCTTAATGGAACTCTCTGCCACATTAAGGACAACTTGTATTTATGTCCATGTTAATCCTTGTGCTTATGTGAATTCACATGTTTATTATACATTTTCCATAATTCAGTTAACATATAGACAAAACAGTGTATATGGATTTCCAAACAGCTCTCACATGTCCTTCCCCAATAACTTGCAGAGGAAGTAATAGCTCATGGGATAGATGGACTGACGCCTCTTTTGGATTGCCTTGCTACAGATAGGACGCAACTGTTAGAAATAACTCGCCAGCTTTTACAATAGACAGAAATTATCACATTCCTATGAGGACTGGGGTGTTCAAGAGACAAATAATCTGAAAAAACTGTGAATAGGAACACAAGGAAAATTTGTGATGACATAAAATTATGCACAGGAAGTTAACATTAAATTCGTTGTAACAACTTGCAGAGATTATAATGAACTAAGGGGCAATAATAATAATAATAACAACACAGCCAATAAAAGCCTGTGCAGATAAACAAAATAACACACTACCAAAAAAAAATTAAAAAAAAAAATTACATGAAACCTTGAAAAGGATGGGCTCAAAATTGTGTACTACAGCCTGGATAAGGGAGATAAATTTTTCTCTAGGTATTTCTTTTGAAAGCATTATCTAACTAATTAACACCAATCAAAAAAAAAAGTTGGCAGAATGTTAACACTGAATAATGAGAGAATACAAAACTAAGGGGAAGCTAATGCTAAGCCTTTTCACACACACTTGGTATTTCAAAATCCTGAATTCTATCATAGCATTTCTTTATAAATGTTATCATAACGAAGACTGTAATAAAGCAGACACAAGAAAACGGACCGGGTAATCCACAATTCAGTTTGAGAATGGCAGAGGTGAGGGAGAATACAACAAAGATCTACAAAACCATGACCATGACAAGAAGATCATCAGGAAAATGATGATGCACATATTTTCACTATTTCAGATTCCATAACTCAATAGAACCAGTAAGTGCCTTGGGCAGTAGCTTTCAGTAACAAAACTGATTATTGAAAACAGAAACTATGAAACACCGCTATGGGCTGCTGCAGAGACTGGAACTGTAAGACTATAGGAAAATTTATGAAGAAGAGGCTCTTAAACATGATTTTCAAACAGCAATCTCCGACATGGGAGGGCCCATGAAGCTGGGAGGCCATGCAAGGCTTAAGCTGAGACTCACCTCGAGTTGCCTCACTTCTTTCACTGCCCCAAAGCACACAGTACTGACGAGCACTGGAGAAAAGCAGATCCAGCTTACTGAGTATTCATGGCTGTTCCCTGACACAAGAGAGCAACACCTCCTCATGATACCTGCTTCAGTCATCTGTCAAGGTGTAAATAAGGCAGGACAAAATGCCAAGTTAACTGACTATAGATGAATCCATGATTTTAAAATAAAAGACAGAGTAGTGAACAGCAACTCCAAAGATTGATACAATTTTCATATCCTCCCTATTCCAGGCTTCGGTCTCAATTCAAAGGAAATGTGGCCTTTGGTGAGACATACTGGGGAATCCCATATTCTAAGGCAAAATCAAGTGTAGATACGGAGTTATATCTTCCTCAAACACCTTCTCAGGCTGAAAACATAAATCAACTGAAAGAGAAACTGAAATGTCACATTATGAAAATAGGCAGCTGAGCTCTACCTAAGCACTTACTAACAAAGCTTTATCTAAACTATATCGCTCTTCTTATCACAAGGAAATATTTTTATTTAAAGTACTAAGATATTGGCACTTGAAAAGCTGAGACAAAGACATGCAATTCAGATGCCTAAATGCTGGAGTTTCAATTCAGTCTAGTGATGTGTACCAGAATGCCATTAGGTATCTAAACAGAGTAGGAACACCAAGAACAATGAGAATAATGTGTCACAGACCATGACGTGATGCAAGCATGGCAGAGAGCATCAGTGCTAAGTGCAGACAACTGTGCCACCTGGATCCAGGCAATAAAATGACCACCACTTTGTTTTATTCCAAGGAAAAAGAACTGCCAAAAACTAAGAGGTCTGGGCTTGCTTAAAAAATACTCATCCAACTGAGATGATTTTAGATGAAAGAAAATGGGAACTGTGTAATTATATACACTTACCTTGACAAATAGAAAGCAATCTGTGATTAGAACGTAGTAATTAGTTACAAAACGCTTCCCATGGATTTAATTACCCATCAGTCTACATGTTTCTTAATTACTTTTATCTCATTGAATCAGTAAAAATTTCTGCCTGGGGCAACTGCCACTCACTTATTTACACAGCTTCTAGTTTTTACAGTGAATATATTATAGCAACATGGCCAAACAATGCTAGAATTACAGTTTAAGTTTCATGCATAAGAAATTTCTCCCTCAATTTTCTATGGAAATTATTTCCTTAGATGTGAATTCAGACCTAATTTTATTATCCATGTGTTCAGGAAGCTTGAGAACATCCATCATGTCATTTAAAAGAAATATGTCATTTAAAAGAAATGCAAAAGAAATACACATGTTCTTAAGTAAAAAGAAAAACAGCAACAAAAATACATTATATTCACATAAGTAAAAAAAATGGTTGAGAGGCAAAACTGTAAACCTAACATACACATAACTTCTCAGAGAAATGTACTAAATTTCTAAATTGAATCAAATCCTAAGATACAAGAACTTCTGAGGGAGTAAAACTGACTCCAAAACTGCCCTGTTATTGGTAACATCCTCCATCATTAGCATGGCCTCCATCCACCACCATACTGGTGTCAGTACAATGCCTTCTCAAGAGATACGATTAAGTCACCCAACCTGCACAGAGCATGCAGCTGCCATAATGATTCACACGGACAGAGAATAATTACGAAAAATGAAGCCAAATTTTTAGTTGCAGAAGTAATAAGAATGTCTAATTTGTCTACACAAAACCCGGAAGGGTCAAATCATTTGCCTGCATTCTGGGTATAGTGACTTCTGCTGTTTGCTCTGACAACAGACTTTTTGCAGCAAGAATTCTATCTTTCAATCAAACTGATGGGCACAATACTCCCAGTAGGAAATAAATAACACATTGCATACATTTTTGTAAGGTAATGTGCAATGACAAAACTGATTTTTTCACAATTTAACTTTTCAGAATTTATGATTAGCAAAAGCATAAATACGGTTTAAGTGGAAAAATTCAAAAAGTCCAAATAACAAAAATTAATATAATTTACATTGAGAAAACACTAGATTTTTCTACCAAAGAACAAAAGCAAAAGGTAGGTTCCTCTAGCTGCTAACACATTACTTATTATATTTTTCTCAAAGAAACTTTCCTAAATGGCTACTATCCTGAAGCTTGACAAAAAACAATGCCTTCTCTAAGGAGGGTTTTGGGGTTGCTATGCTTTTTTTTAGAATTTTTTTAAAAATATGATTACTAGATCCTAGTGGACCTTTTCTGTCTCTCTATGCCAGCATTTCTGTAATTTCTCTTTCACCTTATTATTTCAGACACCATCAATTTTATATCACATTTGCATATGCTCATAAATTAATGAAGAATAAAAACATAAAAATTTGTCTGAGATGCTATCTTACTGTGTGCTTTCCTAAATGTTTCTCTATAAAGTTTTATTTTTTTAAAAAACATAAAGTTAACAAAAAAGGCAATTTCAAGATATGCCTTTAGTCTTATCAATTCAAGTGTGTATAAAAGACTGCACTTTCTATACTGTTTTTATTTGTTAAACAAAATTTAGATTTATTTTCTCATGCATATAGGTATTGAAAATATTTCCATTAGAGTAAAGGAAAAGGTGTTGGAGTAAAAGCTTCTAGCAAGAAAAAAAGCAAAATCAGCCCTTGCACATCATCATGGCATCTTTTGGAGAAGCAGCAATATGAAGCAGCAAGGTCAGCTGGCTGAGGCTATGTAGTAGCAAACACCAGCCGCAACCTTTGAGGACCTGGGACACCTCACCTGCCTGACATAACATCATCCCCTCTGCTGGGCTCCTTTTACACCTGGAGCAAAAAGACCCGAGTTACTGGTGTGAGTCTGAAAACGCACGTCTCAGCCCTGTCATCAAAAGCCAGATTTTCCTCATAGCTTTAGTAGTTAAAAATCAATGAGTAAAGTAATCTTAATGTGCAAAAGTTGCAGGTCTGTTGAATTATTAATAAGCAATACAACTGTAAATGCTTTTGTTCACCATTCTTCAGTGCACTTGCAAATGATTTCAAAACGAAAGGTGCTGAAGCATGAAGATTGTAGGCAGCCATTCCTTTTTGAAATCACAGTGCAGGGAATTGGTGGAATTCTTGCCTGCCTGGGTTATAATCAGACATTGTGAACTTTCCTTGAAAGCAGACTTCAAATTCACAGGGGTCCCCAGCCTTCAATCAAGAGAATGCTTGAAACGACCTCCATCTGCCATTTTAATGTATTCTTCCCAAAGACTTCCATAAATATTTAATATAAGAAATGCACTGTTTAAACACAATGAGTAGCTCGTGAAATTAAAATTGGCTGACGGATTACACGATATAATACACAGTAAACAATGGTAGAGAAACTATAGGCAGAGCCACACACTTTCCTTCTGCTCTTCAACTAAATGAATCAGAAAGGAACGTGAAGGCAAATTTCATGACACCCTTATTAAAGATATAGCAAGCCTTGCACAACAGCCTTAATACAGTGCATGTCCCTAATCTCATATGTGCACGGGCACACAACAGACACTTGCCTGTCAGCTGGAGAGAAGACACATACAGAATCTTTTCTTTTTTTTTCCTGAATCGCTTCTTTGCAAGGCAGCAAAAGCCTTCCTCCCCAGCCTCTTCAAAGCCCTACAACGACAAAGCTGGGAAGACAAAGCTCTGTCCAAGATTTTAAGTTGGAGCTTAAAAGGGTGCATAATTAAACGACCCAATTTTGAAAAACACTAGACATCAAATGACACTAAACCCATAGCAAATGCTTTGCAGGCTGCCTGACACACAGCCTCAACCAAATCACTGAGACAACTGCATTAGCAAATCTGTCAACAAAGCACATCCTGGCAGTTTTTTCACACATTTGCACTTTCTGGAAAAGCAGTTGTATGTAATTTACAAAATTCCCAAATTTAAACATTCACAAGGAGCTTAACAATGTATGCTGCCGGCTGTGTGTGCCTGCATTTGATATTTACATACAGATACATATACACATATACATACAGGAAAAGAAACAAATTTATTTTTACCCTACCACATTCACTCCTTATAATAGCTGAAACATCTGAACATAAAAGCATAAGTACTAAGGATATTTGTATGTTTGCAACCCAAAATTACACCTCTTAAACATGCTGAAATACATCCGTGATACATAATATCAGAATGTACTTCTCCACTCCAACCTAGAGTGTTGTTTTACCAGTAAATAAGAAGTGAGTACTGTTTCTTCAAGGAAAATGGTTCTCTTCTAGAAGATATCATGACCTTGGTGGGGAAAAAAAAAAAAAAACCCAAACCAAACAATCCAGGACAACATGAAATTCTTAATCCTACATGGAAATGTATATCTAGATAAGGCTTAACTCTATATGAAGACACAAATATAACACAAATACAGGAATTTACTGAAGAAACCAACCCTAACATTACTTCTGTGTGTATACATACACACACACACACACACACACACACACATAAATGTGTTCATATGACATGTATACACATTAGTTGTTTGGAAGATTTCTCAAATCCAGCACCTCATAATTCTGTGAAAGCACCAATAAAAACATATATACAGTATTAAACCACTGTACAGTCCCAATTTTTATAGTAACTTTTATACCTTTTCAAATAACTCAAAATTAATTTTAAAGCACATGAATTTTAAGCAAAGAAACTTTTCTATCAGATGTAATTTTTTTACTAGTATTATTTTAATTCCTGCTTACCTACAACATCAGAAGAGACTCCTTTTCTCATTTTTAGAACTCGAAACTCCTTAAGCGAGTAAACACATTTTATTTAAAAGAGAAGTTAAAGATCAAATTGATACCTACCCTTTGCCAGAATCATTCCTTCCCAACCCAGCTGTCAAGATCTAAATACTTTCAACTGTAATAATCATAAAGTTTATAGTTTATATAATTCTAAATCTTAGTACATTTATTTTTCCCAAAAATTCACAAAATTTCACAAAAATTTACTTTACTCTCCCCCACTCCCTCTCTGGATACTCTTGCTTCTGAAAAAGCTCACTTACTGAGATTATCACACCAAATATATTTTCTGTACCATATGCAACCCAGAGCCTTGGAATCTAGGTAGATCATCCACTAAATAAGGCTTCTAAAGACTCTTCATTCAAAGACACAAAACCAAACAAAAAAAATCCTATTATACATTCTTGGAAAATGATTCCTGATTCTCTTACCAGCCATCACTATCTACAACATACAGGCATGTACACACATGTGTGATGACACATATCTTTAACAGAAAGCAGTTTCTGGGAGACAGAAGAATGTGTGACAGGGCCCAAGATGATAATCAAGATAGCACTTTAAATCACTTAACAAGTTTCAGTTCAGCCTGAAGCAGCACTAGATTCTAACAAAATACAGAGCAATATGAAATGATGGGAAATGTCTGGTTTTCCCAGTTTTACTCACAAGCATATATCGATGGGTTTTTGGTCAAAAAAAAAAAAAAAGGGAGAGAGGGAAGAAGTGAAACACAGCAATCTTTGGAAGAAGGAGAATAAAAACAAGTAACCCTGACCATGCAGAAAAACTGAGAGGCAGCAGAGTAGGAGAAATGCAAAAGTCACAGAATAACAGAGGTCATGAATCTGGTGTTTCCGAGTGGCTCAGAGCACTAAATCTGAATTTACTGTTGACCCCGGAGAGTAAAAATGTTCTCCAGTTGTTCAGACCCATCAAGCAGATCATAAAAATTAAGATCTATAGAGATGCTCCTACTCATAAGGGCAACTGCTCTTTATCATCTTCACTACAATTAATTCAAAATATTTAAAGAAGTCCATGAACTAGGAAATTACTGCTTTCAAGAACAGATTACAACATTAGATAGCAGTGGCTTAATTTGCATTGCTGACAAGAAAATCCAGAAAACTCATTAATTTTACAACAGATACAACTCCTTATTTCATTACCTTGTTAACGTTTTTTTTCTGCTTTATGTCTTCTTTTTGGAAGAAGAGCTTTGCTTCTCTCTCATTTAAACCTAATGATCTAGTCCAACAAAACCACTTAGCTACACTTATCTGGAATGAGTTTCCTGCAAGTTGTAATAAGTAAGCATCTAGCTACAACTACCAATGCAGTGACACTCAAAAACCACACAAGTTTTTAATGTCAAAGAATATCACTTATACGTTATTTCCTTTTTGAGATATTTGTAAGACAGTTAAGAACTTTAAGTGTCAGAAGCAATCAAATTATGGGGGTTTTTAAAACGCTAAATTGCTGAAACGCTTATTAACTTTTCCTTCCTTGCAAGTGAAATGTAAAAAACGTAATTTTGGAGAATTAAGCCATTGTATCACTTGAAAAAATTATCAGAAACCTCAAACAATGCTCCCAAATGTATAATCTGAAAAACAGGTTTCTTCTCTTGCTGGTAGAAACCTTTGCCTTGAGGGAGATGAAGACTGACAGCGGAGGCTCTTTCAGAAACTCCTGTTTGTTGTGTGACTATTGTTACTTAAAGAAGGGGTGCTCAATAATTGTTGTTTTAAATAAGTAGTGCCTAAAGACAGTAACTTAAGAGAAAAGGCAGTGCTTCAGTGAGAAGTTGCAGTTACTTTTATGCAAGGTAGAATAAAATAGCTGGACGTAACTTCTATCAGGGGGACATAAACACACAACTGAGCAGATACCAAGACTGCACCCTTACATGATTCTGCCAGTCCAAGGAATTTACAAACATCATATTATAGACCACAGAGTGTCAATTCTCCCATTTATAAGAAAATAAAAAAGCAGAATCAGTGCTGAATCAAGGGACAGAAACCACCAAACTGGGCAGTGCTCTGCTGAAGATGGTGCAGCTGTCTTCCAAGAAGCCAAGAATTAAAAAAAAGTCAACAAATCTCAAATAAATGCTTATTTATGAAAAAAATCACCAATATTGATGAAAATTGGTACTGAAAAGTGGTACCCAAGAGCAAGAGATTCCAATACAACGAATACCAAAGGCAAAGGCATTTATTGGTATGCTCAACACGCAAAATGTACTATATTTATCCCATAGCAACCGGGAAAACATATATTCTGAAAACTATTCTTGCCTGAATAATGTAAGGTGTGTATGAAATTTTGCTGACTTACGAATCAAAGTCCATCTTTTCCCACCAGGTCAATATCCAGGACAGAAATGTTTAATCTGATCTGTGGAACAGTAGAGATCCTCAACTGGCCTATAAATTCCCATTACTTAGTACCTTAAAATGATGTATTTTGTAAAAGAAAGCGATGCTAATATAGTAGAAATTTCCCAAGAGACTTGGTAATAATCATCAATAAAAGCAACTGAAACAAACTAACTTCAGAAAAATAATAAAATACTGTATTAATAAAAGTTGCCAATGAATAACTTGTTAGTTTTTCCCTGAAACATTTTAAACAAGTTCTGGGCAAACCATTTCCCCTCCCCCACCCTTTTTAGTTCTTGTTTTCGATTTACCACTCACTTGGAAAAGTGACCTTACTTTTACCCTGCATCTCCCTCTGGTGGTTTCCTTTTCTGTCTATTTAAATGCAGTTGTACTAAGGAGATTCTTCTTGCCTTGCTCTAAAGCAAAACAGAGTTTTAAGTTTCAACTATTTTTGTCTCCTTCTCCTTTCACTAGAGCTAAACTAACACAATTAAACCGAAGTTGTCTAACTCAACTCTGCTTCCCCCACTGTCCCTGCCAAGCCTTCTTTGTTGTTTCTCTGCCTCTCTTTCTCTGGCCATTCCTCCAGCCATACCCATGAAAATCCACCAGTTCTCTGAGAGAGGGAACTAGAAGGATTACAAAAGCATACAGTCCATACTGCAAACATTAATGCTCTCTGAAGTATTTCATTACACGTACCGGCGTTACTACAGCTGTCTGCTGATGAATTTGCATCACTGGGATTTACTAACCGGAATTGCCAGTACTCCCACGCTGTGGATCGACAACACAATGTGAAGGTTTTACTGACACAGTTCAAAGGAGAGATGTGAATGAGCCAACACCAGCCCTCACACTTCTAAAGGATGTCAACCTGTTTGCTGACAGAATATAAAGGCACATGCACAGAAGGAGAAATGCAAAATGTAAATCTCAACTAGCACTGAAAACCTGCTCCTACAAAAAATAACACCGGCAAAGAGTGCATAATCGTCAAATTTGCTACAGTTCGTATTTCTTTATCTGGATTGTTTTGGTTTTCTGCCCTTGTTGAAGCTATTTTTTCATCACTATTTTTATATGGAGAATATTGCAAACAACATCTGATGCTTTTTGAACTTCAAAGGAATACAGCCAAAGTTTCCAAAGACATAGGGTAACATTTTGATAAGCTTTCTAACACTTACCACTTTTTAACTATTAATGGTTTCAGTTGTTAAGTCTTTACAGATGGTTCTGAAACTTTTATCCAATACCTCATTTTCCTTAACTTGGTTATATTAAGAAAAATTATTTTTCCTAGCATGTACAAATAGTTTCTTACACTGAAGAGTCATTTAAGATAAATGATTGCTCACGGAATCATGGCAGTAGGGAGCAGAAACCAGTGCTGTAGCAAAAAAGAAATCCTTTAGAATGATAGATGAGTAACTAACTACACAAATTGTTTCAACTGAACGAGAAAGATTCAGGAAAAATATTCACTGAGTGGAACATGAGAGCTTTCCTGCTTCAGCAAAATACGGCAAACAATGGACAGAAAAATAAAAAGAGTTGAAATAATCACACAAAGTCTTTTCAAACTACAGTTAATGTTACCACTATCCTCCCTCTACTTTTATGCTCCCGAGACACACGTCAGGGTACCAGAGAAGCATCAATCATCAAGCAAGAGAAAAACATAAAACCTATCAAACTGTAGGGTGGTCTTTTCTCAGGAAAACTGTCAGAGCATTTCACTTTGATCTTTTTTTTTTCTCTTTCAGAAACAGACCAGGAAAACTTCTCCACCCTATAAAAATAATAAAGCACAAAGCCACACTTTCCAGCCCAGTCCAGAAAATGATCTCCAATGAAAATTGTTTCTTTCCAAGTGAAAAATTAACATTAAAAATGCTGGATCACAAATATTATAATCATAATTTCATTTGAAAGAAGAAATTTCTGCTTTTAGCATTCATCAACAAGAAAAAGGAAATAATGTCTTAATAATGACACTAACAGACTAATTATACATCTAATTTTCAGTGTCTAAAAAACCTACAGACTTCATTTTGTCATGTCCAGAAGCCTGTAAATTGAATATAATCAACACTATAATTAAGATTTCAAAATAGCTTCTATTGTAAGAGTTTTGCCTTTGGTAATTAATTACTTTCCAGGAAAAAAAAAACCTTCCGGGATTAAGTGACCATTTCACTTACGGAAAAAAAACCCAAAACACACACTCTATATATAATTTAAATAAGTCTGTATGTTCTACACAGAAAACAGATTTCCCCTGAAAGTTTTTTTTCTAAGCTGAAAAGTGGAATATAACACAATAATTTCTTAGCAGCATGAGAATACAACTGCTACATTTTAGTAAGAAACTGGCCACAGTCTTCTAAAGAGAGACCACTCTGTTGAGCAGACACCTGAAATGTCAGCAGTCACTTCTGGAACACACAACTGACCTATGAAAACAACTGCTCAGAAATACAAGTCAGATGCACAGGACCTGGGAGTGATGGGCAAAGTCTGAATCTCTTCAGACTCTTCCTGAAGGTTTTTACACGAATCAGGTGATTAGAAGCAGTTTAAAGAAAGAAGTCAACTCTAAAAAAACTGGTTCTGAATCTTTGTATGCCTACAGTGAACTGGGAGAGCAAACCTCAGCATGTAAGTCTGTATAACATCTGAATGTTAAGAAATAGGTAGAAAGCCAATTATTGTTTCTATATCTGTACCATATTGAGGGCATTGAAGCAAATGGCTAATAGACTCGGAGAGTAAAAATTGAGTTCATACAGAAATCACTTTTCAAAAAACTCTCTTAGTTCTAGTATTGCCTGTCAAGTTTTTACAGCATCGCATAAGACACTTTCCCTCTCAGAAAAAGAAATTGAGAAATGAAATTAACTCTTGAATTTACAAAATTTTATTTCCCTTACACTAGAATTCAGACAGATATGCATAAGAATTTCTTGTTATATAAAAAGGCAAATCAAACATTTTTATCATAAAAGTTTTGTTCCTGTTCCTAGCAAATAAAAATCCAAGTAAATAAACCAGGAAATGGTTAATGACTCAATGTTGAATAGAATTTCACTATTTGAAATATATGGCCATTGAAGTCCCAATATACTGGTATTAAATGCATTTCAAAACCATATTTCAACAAGAATTAATCTTAGCATAAATATTTTTCTCCTATAAGATGTTTGTTGTGTGACTATTAAAAGAGCCTGTCATTCCTGTGCAATAACTGATCTATAACGGTATTCAATCATGTAGTCTTCAATCAAATTAAAAAGCAATTGCATGTAAATAGCAATCTAAATGCCTTTACCGGCCACATATTTAAACAGTTGCTTGTTACTAGACACACAGAGCTAGGCTGATTTCACTGAAGGTGCAGAAATGGTATAAGCAAATAACAGAGGTCTGAAAGGTAACTAAAAATGTTGGTGTAGTTACAAATGCAGTGATGTATCTTTTCCTTGCTTATCCAAACTAAGATACAAACTGCTAGCCTAAAGCTCAGATGATGGTGAATATGGACAAGAACATCCAGTTTTATTGATTTCTCCCTCTTCCATCCTAAGGGAGGAAACACAGGTCCACATGGCTGAGGGCAAATTTCAGGCTCAGCAGGGAGAAAGGAATCCCCTATACAACCAATATATTGGCATCGCCGGGTTTTTTTAGAGAGTCCTTTCGAACTGCTGACCCAACATAGTGAAAGCATATTTTGTTCAACAGCCCAACTCTGATTAAAGGAATTATGACCAACTTAAGTGGCAGAAACAATATGAAAAGCAGCATGTCAGTATCTAGTGTTAAAGAAAGTACCTGCTGAATGAAAAGTCTGATACAGTTTACAAATGCAAATATGGAATGACTATAGAAAAACTCATTTCAGAAAATCTAACAGCTCAGCAGATCCGTGTGAAGAAGCCTTTTATACCTACCCATCAAGTATTTTTATGTGTAGTCTGGCAAATAATTATCAGCTCCACATATGACATTTTACATAGACGGAAACAGAGAACTACAGAAAAATAAAGTTTTTACAGAAAAATTTTAGTAAGTCCTTTAAGCTTGAAGCAGAAGCCCACAAAATTGCTCAGAGAGCTCTACAGCCAGCAGTACAATCTCATAAGCTCTTGATTAAGTTCTCCAAACTCAAAAAACCCTACAGATATCAGAAGGGGCAGGAGATGTACTCCTGAGCCAAAGAATCCTCAGAAGACTCACAGCGCCCCAGCAGAATCCCTTCTTTTGCTACTCAGAAAATTTGCCTGAAAAGGAAAATTTAGAATGAAAAAGCTTGTGAAAATTGCAAATTTAAAGTGCAATAACGCTACGCTGGACAGCAATACAACTACCATACATTATGTACAGCTGCTAAGGTCCTGGAAGATCACACAGAAAAATGGAAAAAAAGAGGTGGGCTTAAGAAACTGCTGCCTACTAAGAAGAATATGGTACACATGAAAAAAACAATCCTGCAATAAGCAGTCACAGAGCTCTGTTTGAGCAGTTTATTGCCATAAAATAGCAACCGATACAATGTCACAAGTTCCGCATGTTCTTACCAAAATATTAGTTACTTCCCAAAAACCAAGACTTAGTACTATTCTGAACCAGGAGGGAACAGTGGAAGTACTAAATGCTATAAGTACTTACCATTCTAAGAGTTTACAAATTATCAATATATACCTTCTACAGAAATTACACTAATCAAAATGCACAAAAACAGTAACAACAACAACAAAACCCAAAGAAACTTGTCTATCTATGCAGTATAAATGTACATGCAGTCAAAAGTGTATGTGTTCTGCCAGGACTCAGAGAAATATCAGAGTTACCTCATCAGCTGTAATTTTCATTTGTGAGAAGTCAGTCCAAGGCAGACTCAAGTTAATTCAATTTAGATTCATCTGCAACAGGACAGTCTGAATCCTGTATCTGCCTATGCTACAGTGAAGTTCTCGCAGTTCTCACACATGCAAAGCTAATATACTTACGAAAAACCAACACAGAGATAGTAATATGTAGATCAACACCTCAGTTATAGCTGTGAAAACCCCTTCTTATGGAAACAGAAATTTTACATCAATACATTTAAAATTAAAGCCTAACATGAATTTTATGAAACTCAAAATCCTGGAAAATAGAAAGAGCTATATATTACATATACTGTGCTTTTCTTATCCTTATTAGGCCTTATATTAGCTGCAATTAAATATTTCAAGGCAGTAATGATACGATTACGAATTACTCTAATAACTATACTAGAGTCAGACACTCCTAAGAAGATCATGCAGAACTGAGTGGTTTATACTGAAGCTTTTTATTGCTGTTTCTATTAAAACTACATTTGTATGTTTGTATTAATAGGCTGGGGGGTTTTGGTGCAGCTGAAGATATGTTAGCTTTTTTGTTTGTTTTTAACCGTGTGAACAGTCATGGGACTGACAAGGACTTATAACATCAGTTCAAAGAACACAATTAGACCTTTAAAACTACAAGGCAGGTAAGGATACGCTGTCTCTGGAGATTCAAAATAGTACACTGAAAAACTATTAGCCATTACAAAGCCTGCTCTATGATACAAAATAGATGATCAAGCTAAGTCCTACACACTTGCTTCTATATTCTCTTGTTTTGTTGCCAGTAAACAATATTAATAAACACCTTGTCATATGACCGCCTGGGGACATAATGACTGGATAGCCTGTCAAGACCAGCAGAAAACAAACCCAAACAACTTCCAGTAAAACCACATTCTTAAATTCAAGGTTCAGGGATAGCAAACAAGAAAAACAAAACAAAAAAAGAGCAACAAACCATCAAAAAATATGCTAATAGTCCCGTAGCACCCTGAACCACAGCAATTTAAATACCACCAAGTATTGGTTTGGTAAAAACCAAAGAAGTAAATTTTCTGCCACCTGACCTCCATCAGTTATTCACAACTTGCTCTATGTAAAACCTATTTACATGTCTGCTGTCTAAGAAAAATAGGAAGAGTTGCTTCCCCATGTATTTTCCAAGAGTTACAAAATCCAACTATAGAGTCTTTCTTACTTTCTACCACAGACCTTATTTACTTCTTCAGGTTTTAGGACATACGGATACAACAGAACTCCAGCATGCATTCAAACAATTCCCTGCGGTTTAAGATAGACAGTGTGCATGATCCTTGGGTAGCTTCAATAAATTTTAAAGTTTGGATAAAATAAATTTGCACCTACAAATGGATTGTTTTAGATGCTAAGCCCTGCAGCTACCCCTAACAAACACCTCGCAATGAATTTTAGCATTTGCACAGGGAGATTATCACAGTAGGCTCCTTGACACAGCAGAGCTCACAGTGATAAAAAACAAAACGCGCCTTCCCCTTCTCCCTGGGGGTGTGCTGGATTCTGAACCATTAGCAAATACAACTCTATTATGTGGGAAGGAAGTGGGAAATGGTTGTGCTCTGCAGGTGTTCAAAAATACATTTTCAGTAAGGGAGCAGATGCTTGAAAAGAAACAATTCAAGTAAGCACATGGCACCATAATCAGTCTTACTACTGTATTTGAAAGCAACTGTCTTCCTCTCAAATATACAAGTTACTTGCTTTTGGCATCACATGTATTTATTGCACCTGCAAGTGCTTGAATATATTACACTTCTACATTTCAATGTATGGTTCTTTTAAAGCAACAGGACACAACCGATCACAAAAAAATGATGAACAAGTCACAAGCCTGGTCACAATAAAGCTTGTCAATTTACACTGCACAGGGAGTTGCCTAAAATGCATTTTAATTTTCAAACTGTAATGTCATTAATGTATACAGAATGAGGTATAATAAAATACCATTATCTTCATTTTAGATGTTTCTGCTACCTTGTATTGCCAGACAACTGCTTGTTTTTATACTCTGAATATGTGAAACATCCATTATTATAGAACGTTTTGGTCCAATTCATTCTGAGGAACTAATAAACACAGATCATCCAAAGTGCATTTCTTCATAAATAAGCATCAGGAAAATTAAGGTCCTTCTTTGCAAATGTAAACCAAATGAAAACTGGGTCATTCAAAAAGTGTTGAGTAAAACAGATACCCCCATGCAGAAACTCTGAACAAAAGCATAACTTATTTTCTCACTAGCTGCACTTATCAGTGCACTTTTCTTCTACACAGAAACAGACCAAAAGGTTCCAGGACAGCACTATGCAAGAGTACTACATTTTAATAAAGTTTCACTTTCTTCTGAATACCAGAACTCGAGGACTTCTAAATAAGGCACTTAGAACCTGTGACCAAAGCCTCAATTAGAGTTAAAGGCATCTAAAGTGTTGATTTATGATTAAATGATCTAGCACTGGGCCAGTAGTTCCAGTCAATGCACTAAGAACTGAACAGGTCAGGAGACTGAACTATCCTGTCCATTTCCAGGTGGCCTTTGCAGGTAAAGAGAGAAGGGTATGACTGAGCCAGAATAGTCTGCCTCTTGTCATACTAAATTCACACTGAAGGAGAGACATCGGACTGCAACTGCTATTCTGATACTTCTTATGAATATCCATTGTCTTTTGCTTCGTCTTCCTTTTTAAAACTGTTTAATAACTTTCCTAAGAAGAAATTTTTTACTACCTTAGGATCTGTTTATGATTCTATGCTTTGCAAATTAAGCATTTTCTGTGCCTGCATATATGTAGCTTCTTTGCATTGAGAACTGCCTCTTTTTTATTTCTCTCAGATAGTACACCCCATCTAGGCATGCACCTACCTATTATGCTAATAAAAATCAATTTTAAGCTGAACCAGTTCCTCCTTCCTTTTTCACTTAGACTGACAACATAACCCCAAATGGGAAGTTTAACTTTCTTATTCCTTCCTTTCTAGTTTTTTTTCAGGTCCGCTAGGGACTCTCTCCACCATGACTGTCCCCTAGACAGTCATGGCAAATTTCAATGTAATGACAACAAAAGTTCATTATATAAAGTTAACTGCTTCTTTTATCTATTTGAATTCCTCCAACGTCCTAAACCATTTTCTCTCTATACTGATTTTTCAGATCTATTTCTGATAGGCCTACAAATGACACTATCAACTTAGAGAGTAACTACAGCACTCTTTTCCAACCTGTTAGGCTATTAAATAGATATTGTGCTACCAAATCAAATTTTCACTAAGTTCCAACCATCTTTCAGCAGTGTCAACATTCTAATAGGCCCGTATTCTTATTTCAAGAACTTTTGTTTCAAAATTCAGGATAACTGTTGATAACTAATTTTCCAGATTACCGTTCTATGTTCATTACTTGCATCTATCTGCCACTAGCATTTGCTCTACCCACAATCATAGTCTCCCTCAGATGTTACTCGTATTCTGAAGGAAACAGTAACAAACACACAAGACAGGTTTAATAATCTAGGCCATTGACTGTTCACTGCTTTAAAATTCTCTGTTTGCAGTGCTCTCAGAGGGAAGCTCAAGAAGGACAGTTTGCTTTGACTTAAATTTATTCTCACTATAGTTAATTACAGCTATAGCTCCTTTAACATACGAATGATGTGCAAAAACCTACGAAGTCCTGACAACAAAAGTTCATTATATAAAGTTCATTACGCTGAAGCATAATGAATTCTCCTGTGGTTTACCAGCTGTCTACATTTGACTCTTCCCTAAACAGTACTATTGATATATAAACACTTTGTACACAACTATGCATTAAGAAAGAAGTTGTAAAAAGTGGGTGCCTTTTAAAAGCAAACATTTACTATGCCATAGTACTGACCTACAGTGGTATTTCCTATGCTTAGTACACATAGTGCAGTGACATATTTTTCCACTGTAACTGTTTATCCTTAATGTACTTCTGTTTCATAATGGAAGGGTAACAGCAAGAAAGTCTCTTTCTGTTGTTCAGTATTGGTAACAAAGCAATCATAGTCCTTTATAGGAACAATAAAGCAGTATTGCTTTCTATTCTATTCTCTTTCCCCTTCCACCTATTGCTACACTGCCACAAGCCACACAAAGAAGTTAATGTTTTCTAAGTTAAACAACTGGCTGTCTGCTTATCTGGAAACTTCAATGTGGTGGTGCAACTTTCAGCTACCTGTGGGCGAGCACAGTGCCTGGCAACCCTGCAAAGCACAGGGGCTCCAGCTTTAAGTCCTGTCGCGTGCCTCAGAGTGAACATTCCCAGCCTGAGTGGGCACTGCCAGCCCCCTTCTCCCCTACTGCCTGCGTGCTCTCCGAACTGTGGTTCAAAACAGTCAATAAAACCAAGCTGCACAAGGAGGAGGGAGGGGGAAAAAAGCAGATATTTGGGCCGGGGCCAGGCCCACCTACCGGATAATCCCAGTTTACATCCGACAGCTGTTTATACTTACCTGATGTGCGGCAGGTGCGGGACAAAAGGGTCACAGAGCCCTGCAGCACCTGCCGCCTCCACCCTTGCTCAGGCCACCGGGCAGCACCCAGCAGCTCCGCAGGCTCCTGGCAGCAGCTCCTAGGGAGCGTGGCCCACCACCCTGCCCTTGGCTCACGGGGGTGGCTGGGGAAGCAGCCTGTGACACCCAGCTGAAGGAGGTCGCTCTTCACCAGACATCAGCACGTAGGAACTCCCAGCCCAGCCTGGCCCTCTCAGTGCCTCCTCCAAAACACACTCAGAGAATCACTCTGGCTGTGGGGAGGAAAAGCCAGCTGCTGGTGCTCAAACATTTCCTTTGGCTCAATCTTAGAAACCACAGAAGGTTTTTCACTTTACTATGCCCAAATTGCACAGTGAGCACAATTTTTGGAACAAGTTCTCAAGGAAAAATAATAATAATTTACGTACAACAGAGGGCTGGAGATGTCATCACTCCTCGTTCCAAGCCAGCTGTTCAATCATCACTGTGATGTGTTCATTTTGGTGCCCCTCTAATGCCCTGTCTGTCACATACAGTCCTTGCTACACGAAGTATTACTGGCAATGGTATGTTACAGCCAACAATACTTCTAAACATTTTCCAGCCAACCATAGTCAACAGCCTTTATTGAACAGAGCTGAAAGACTGTCTTCCTCTTTCACAGCTAAACCAAAAATGTGGAGGACGTGTCAAAACTGAGAAATTAATGACCAGGCCCTTAACACTACAAAGGTACAGGGCTAGGGCAACATAGGAAGGAGAGGGGAGAAGAAAACAAAAACAAAACCAACAACAAAAACCCAAAACAGACATGATGGCCACAGGTGCTACTTTTATACAGCTCCATGGGATGTTGTTTCCATGAATGTCATTTAATGAACTAAACTTATTTCACATACAGCTCTGAACAATTTTGTCTGAAAATTGCCTGAAAGTCCATGAGTTTATTTCTTGGGCCAGTAACTGAACAAAGCCCTCTGCTTTTCTACAGGGGAATCTGAGCAAGTATCTTCAGATTAAGAAAGAGAACCCAAGGTCCTTTGATCTAGTATCTCTCACTTCCATCACCAGAGTGAAAGAAGGGGGGAAAAAAAGAAACAAAGAAAAAAGCTGATGGGGTTAAAGCAAAAAAAAAATCAGGATTCACCCTTAACACTATGAGTTCTATAAAAGAAGAGGGAGCAGTAACTGCTTCTACCTGGAAGTTGAGCAGCACACCTTGTCTGAAAAACATTTATGCAAAGTCGTAAAGAGAGATGGTAAACATAGCACACACTGAAGTGCATTTGACCAAATTCCCAGATATATTAATTATAAAATGCACCCATTTAAACTGGTCCCTGGCCCAAATGACACAAGTACATAATTCCAAAATTGACACATCCAGAGGACAAAAAAAAAGGAAAAAAGCTCTAGATGATATTAAAAGAAAAAAGAGAAAAAACAAGTGGAAGCACAAGAACACTGTGGAAAAACTAAAAAGTAAATAAACCTCACTTAAGCACATGGAAAGACTTTCATTGTTAGAAGAATCAAACCTCATATAAACTCACTAAGAACCCAAGGGGAGATAGCTTTTACATCATGGTGTTTAAGATATGAAACTTACCTTGTTCAAGTACATACCTTAGTCCAAACAGTGTAATCAGTAATAATACAAAATTCGCAAGCCAACTTTTCGAAGCACTTCATATAAGATACAGCACTTAGGTATATTATTAGTTGCAGCATGGCCACATCAATTAGATGAACAATTCTGAATGGCCAAGTAACCAAAAGCAGCTGATAGGACCAGAATACATTTGTCACGTACTTTAAATGAGAAACTGAAATTTATCCATTATGGCAGTGAAAACAGGAAAAGATGCTCTAAGTGTCCTGCAACATTTCATATGGAAGCCATGAAAATAAGAAATACAATACTTGAAAAGAAATCCAAAAGTAATCTTGCAATTAAACCTGAACTATTCCAATCAGTAATCCAATTAGAAATAGGAAGTTTCCAAAAATCAGATTATGTAAATTTGGTTTAAATTTATGCGTTTTACATAATAGTAACATATATTCTTTTATTATCACTATCTCATAATACAAGACAAAGAAACTCCTCTCACTTTATAATATCAAATTAACTGTAATTTATACATTTCTAGTAGCAAATTGCCCAGGAGTGTGAGGAGGTATATCCTACCAGCTACCTCTGCTGACTGAACAGGTTGACATGCTTTGCAGCCTGCACTGCAGGTAAAGAGCTACGACACCCCTTAGATTAAAACAACTGACAATGAAAAGCTCCCTTCACAGAAAGACCTTCAAAAATCTGTCCCTGCCTGAGCAGAAGGTTGAGACCAGAGGATATGCAGAGGTGCCTTCAGCCTCAACCCTGCAGTGATTCTAGGAAACAAAATTCTCCCAGCTTCCACATAGGAAAACATGACTTCACCTCAGGTGTTACTTGAAGTCTGGCAAGATACTATGAAGGTAGTGTCATGTTTATTTTCACCTATAAACTCTGCTAGGGAATTTTCTGAATGCTTTGGGGAAAACAGATGGATTCACACTGATTTCAAGTATCTCATTTAGGTGTTTAAATAAGAAGATTATTTATTTATACAGTCAGTGGAGACTGGGTTTTAGTTCCTAATTCCTACACAACTTGGGTAGGTAACCTAAGTGCATAGCATACTAAGAGAAGGCAGGAAGCAATTCTCTTGGAACAAAGTATGTCATTTTAAAAATGAAACCATGGTAAAAAACTTTCACCGTGTTTGAAATCCTGCTTTCTTGTGCCATTTTCTGTCAGTTTGACAAAGAGCTTGAAGAACTCTGCAAGATACAGACCTATGCACATCAAGCCAAAACAAGCTCTATTACACACTGAAGTCAAATAAATGCATCTTTAAGACTGAAATCCACAGCATCAGATGAAGTCTACCAACATTATATTTCCTTTACACATTCATTTAATGGCAAAAAACGCACTTGCATCTCTGTGTTAAGGAAAAAAAAACCCAAACCACTACTTAAAGTAGAAGAGCAAGATTCGGAGAACAGTAGAAACATTTAAGACTTGCAGGGATTTTGCAGGATTTAATTAAAAGCTGCAAGACATACTTACAGATAGGTCTTTTAAAAAGAATTCATGCCTTTGGCATGTAGTAATATATAAGCCTTCAGCCACTCAATAGTTCCTTGTATTAGTGCCCAGTTTGTCTTACTGTGCATATATTATGGTTAATATTAAATGATTTCATCTTTAGTGTGTGCCTGGAGGGAGGGGGGAGCTACCCACTGGGAGGAGCTTTTGTGCCATACTAGCACGTATTTCTGCCTTCCACGGCCTTGTCTGCATCAGAAATCTGGAACCAGAAGTTCCCCAGAAGTAATCACAAGAATGACTGTGACAAGTAGCACAGGTCAGGTATTCTCAAACAATGCTGTCATCGTAAAATCTTCAAAGATTTCTTGATTTCTAAATTTCCTCTTAGTCATGTCTTAGTCAAGATTGACACAGGACTAAGACAGTCTAGCCAGGAAGCAGCCTAGATAATTACATATACCAAAACAATGGAGGAGTAAGTTTGTACTTCTTTTTCCAGTGGGCATACCCAATAGCAACCTGGATGCATGGTGATATTTAATGATGGCATGTTAGCATGTAATGTGTACCGCATTCAGGAAACTATTAAGGATACTAATCACCACACAGACTAGTTTTAAAATTAACATATTAGGAGAAGCCCTCTAGTGTGTTCAGACAATGAGTCAGCTTCTAAAACCAGAACAGAAGCAGCTAATACAAATGAAATGCTAATTTTTCCCCAGACAGTGAAGCAACACTCTCTGTGTATTCTGGTTCTTTTGTAGCATGTGAATATTTGAGTTTATTCTCTCAGACTAGTATGGACCCTTGAAGAGTTTTTCGCTACTTCTTTCCCATCTGAATCAGCACTGGGAAAAAGAAGGTTCAACCCTTACATTTTCACACACGCAATTAATTGTACACAAGATGTGCATTTCCACAACTCTTAGTGCCCACACACTGCTAATGCCACAAAAATAGCTCCAATTATTCTTTAGATGTTCTCTCAGCACCAAAATAAGCAATACAGACTTGTTTGTCTATCTCCTCTTCACCCTCGCTTACAAAACTGTATCAGCAATTTTGAGTGCTGAGGAGTAGCTCCGGTCTATAATAAGAATATGTAGGACATCACCTTCCTCAACAGACCTACTTTCCTGTGTGCATGGAATACAAATTGAAACTGTTCCTCTCCCCTTACACTCTTAGATCACACTCCAAAAAGAAGACAACACTTTTTACCTATAACCAATGCACCATCAGAAAGAATCAACTAAACTAGTCCTGCATACCTAGGAATGATCTCACACTTAATATGGCCCCAGTCTACACACAGATACTTAATACTGTTTTATATACTCTTGTACATTTGTGCAATACAGTCACAATCTGATTACAGTAAAGTTGGGAAAGCACCACACAATATATCTGGCCAGCACACCTTACTGCTCACAATGTAGATCAAAAAGTGCACAGCTTGACATTTAATTCCCTAAAAGGGATATGATTGTGACAAGTAGAAAATGAAAGATTTTATTCTGAATCATCTAAGGACAGACCTAGTAAAATCAGAAATCACCACAAAAACATAGTAAATTAAAATTCCATATTAGAAATATCTGTTAGAGAAAGAAGTCAGCAGGTCCTCTACAAGTACTCTTCAAGTTAATACCTTTTGGCAGGATGAAGCTGTTCAAAGAAATAAATAATAACCACTGCAATGGTATTAACGGACTTTTTTTCAGGCTGCTTTAATCTTATAGTCTGTCCAAGAAATTAGCAGAGCACATACATGTGACTTACCGGCAAAAAAGAAAAAGGAAGGTAATTGAGCCAATGTTATTTTTTTATATCACTGCTGCCCTCTTCTGGTTTAAAATTTCTCATTCTCCGTACTTCATATACTAACTAATCCATCTCAACTAATTACATTACATTCATACGGAACATGTTCAGAATTAAATTAATTTAGTCTAACACGTGAGCAATTCTGGCATGCTAAGAGTCCCACACACCTTTAAATATTATAATTTGAGAGTTGTGCATTAAAACCTATTATTAAAATTGATTGCTAGTATAATTTTAAAAAATTAACTGTTACTCTAAAGTACAGGAGTCAGCTTTGACATCATGACAGGTGTCAACTTAAGGTTATCAGGAAAACAGAAAACCAACAGAAGAATTTGAAAATGCTTATTTCAAAAGGAGTACAAGGAGAAGACAGAATCAAATTTTGTATCTATTCAGGCACAGAGTTTTTACTTGTTCCATTACAGAACTATATCCAGTAAATGCAATTCAATATAAACACAGTAATTCATAATTAGAACAGTTTATTGTGTGTTTTATTGTGAAGTAAGCACTTTTCATATTGCCAAGATCCACAAAACCAGGCAGACATAAATAACATCTACCCTTCTTTCTTGCCAAAATATCATACATCTCAGTACAGAATTCCAGAATAAAAACAGTGAGTACAAGTTTAGGTGCTGCTAAAGGGCTCAAAAAACTCAGCATATGGTGTCTTCATGTAGTGTTGTCCCTTCCCCTCCTTGCTCCCATACATACCTTTCCTCCCACTAACTTGGCATCATAATTTCTCTCACCTTTTGCTGCTCCTCAGAGCAGGCTTAAAAAACAACATACCCCAGCAGTTCATCAGGGTTTCATGTCCAACTCAAAATCAAGAGAGCCCTGCTTCACATTTAGCATCACCTTTGCAGTTTTCCTTTCTCTGCATTAGTGGACAGCAATGTTTTCACTTCTTATTGACAGATCATTTCTCAAGCTTTATCTGCACTACTCATATGATTATTCTACTGATGACAGAAAAATTTAAATATATTGTCAAACAAATATAAATAAATTTACTGTAAGTTTTTCAATAAAGCCACCAAGTGTTTATAGCAATTGAGCCATTACTCACATAGAGAAGCTGCACAGTAATGGATATTTTACTTGTGATGACCCTACAGATTCCTGGCAAGAATAAATCTCCTTTCTCTTGCTGTATAAAAGTTAAGTTTCTTATGCTGAAAGTTTTCAATGTAACAGCTATTTTTGTCTCAAGAATGCAAATAATACGAGTGAAAGCCACTATAGTCCAAACTAGAAGTTTGCCAGAATCAACTATGTTTTGAAGCTATGCTTTGTTTCAGTTTGTTTGTTTGCTTGTTTTTGTTGGCCCTTTCATCAGCTGCTATAGAATTAAAGGATTCATCTTGATCTTTAAAAACAGAGCATGTATACTTTGGAGGCTGGAGAAGAAGAGAGATCCCTGGAGTTCAAGAGCTGCTGCTTCCATTTAACTTGGAAATGCCATTGCTACTGACAGTTGCCACCTTATATCACAAACCAAGGCCAACAGAAACAGTACCAGAGGCTTATGCCTGCAAGGACAAAATAAGCTCTTTTTCTCAAGAGAGAGATGTGTCTGTCCAGGCAAGAATGACTGAGAGGATTGAGGTAGAAACTGCATTTAAAAGACTAACAATACGTATACTAAAATCTTGCAAAATAAGGTCTTGTCTGAAACAACAGGCTGCTATTTTTCCCCTTCTCTGTTCAAAACTGAACTTCCCATAACTTAGAACAGAAACACTTTGGATATTTCTTGCCTAGTGGTAAGCATTTCACCAAGAAAGCTGTCTAAAAAAAACCCCAAACCAAACACTCAAACCCCAAAACAACACAAATTAAAATCTTTTACATTTCAAATGTTGATTAAAAAAAAAAAATCTTACACCCAACCCCAAATCAAAATACTTTTCGTTTACATTTCCAGACAGAATGCATTAGGCCTTTCTCACTGAGTATGAAACAGGCAGAAAGGAGGAGGAAAAGCTAACTGAACAACAAGTCCACATCAGGCATTAAAATGAAATTCTATGGGTAGCTTATAGGGACAGTTAGAATGCCAACATTGTTCTCGGCCTCTGAAGTTACGATCGTCAACAGCATAACAATGCAGATAAGGTAAGTGGGTAAATGGGCTTCAGAATTTTTGCAAGCATATGTGGTAGACACCTGTACATTAAAGTACCACCAACTCCAATGGCCATTTAAGAAGACTAATTCATATAAACATGGTATCTGTATTGTGGTTGCTGTTAGAGAAGGAGAAGATGAAAAGAATCACCCTGGACCCCATACCCTGAAGAGAGAAAAAATAATATATGTGCTAGCAGGACAAAAAAAACCTTGAACTTTCCTTGTTTCCCTTGAGTGTTACAAAATGTTCTACCTTGGTAAGATCAATGGGATAAACACAATAATCCAGTACTCAAATCAAAAGAACTATTTTAAGCATACTAAGAGCAGCACATCCAAGAGGTGTACAGCCTCTCAGGTCACAGGCTGCAGAGGTAATTTATCCACCAGGCCATGAGATGTTGATGCATTCCTCTGATAAAGGACTGCCACCGAATTAATTCTAAAAAATGGATCACTCATGCTTTCATTCTGCAGGGGTTCCCAGAAGTGACATAAAGGGCTTAATAATGTTCAGAACTGACTGGCTTTTGTCAAGCTGATAAATTCGAATGTCTTTGCCATCCATAAATACTTTTTTCATTCAAATTTTACAGTGATTAAACTTTTATGTTCTCTGTATGTGCAGCATAGATTATCATTCTGGTTCTACACATATCCATATTTAAAATTTCCATAGTTTCTCTTACTAAAGTAATCAGTTTAAGATGTGATTTTTTTTTTTTTGTATTTGCCTCATAAATCAGCATTAGCTTGCACAAATCAGCATCAACTTCCAAAATCTGGGTTTTCTTGGTTACTTAAGCTGAATAGCTACCAGGAGCTACATCAGATGTATAGAATTGTTTTTATACCTAGACAGATAATTTTCTTTTTATTTTTTTAAATACTGTAACAGGTCAGGCTCTAGTTAAAAGCTGGATGCTGTAGGAAAAGCTGGGTGAAACTCATCCAAGGCATTACTCCACTGACTTCCCTGCAGTTACATCAAGTATGAGCATGACCCTAGGGCACACTACTAAAATTTTTTAAAAGTCAGATTCAGCAATGTTCCTTCTTTTTATTAGGGAACAAACAGTGCAAAATCATATAATGACCTATATTCAGCAAGGGAAAAGTGAGATTAATCAAAATGTCAAAGACGTATAAAAGATGCATTAAAATAGAAAACCTATATCAAGCACAAAACATTTCACAATAATACAATCTGACTATGGCCCTCAGTCCAGTAACTGCTTTGAAAACACTGCAGACTCTCAGGCAAGTAAAGGCACAAGCACAGATCAATTACCAAGTGCAGATGAATGCACCGCATCTGAGATACATTAAACCTTCTCTACTGCACGTGTGGCATATCTACCACATTTGAAATATTTGGTGTTCTTGTGTGAACAGTGTCTTCAGAGGCACCAAGCTCCTTTTCCCTTTTTAAATTTGAAAATATACACCCCCATTCCCCACAGTAATTACCACAAATAAATGGCAGTTCTCATTTCTTAGTCTGCACAGTGATTCCAAGAAGCAAAAGACACTTGTAGTGTTTTCAACTACCAACCATTTATTCTGATTACTTACTGAGGAGAAATCCAAGTAGTGTAAGGCTTACAGATTTCCACTCCAATGAACAGAAAATAAAGATGCCTGTCTGGAGGAATTTTTAGTATTTTTCATCACCCATTTAAGACATATACATATCAGTAGAGACAACTCATACATGCACAAAGTCTTCGAGGATTAGATACTGCCTTAAAATATAACAAGAGCACATTTTCCGACAAGCCATTTTGCAAGAAGGTTTAAGAAGAATGCAGCATATGTGTCAGCAAGCTCCAGAAGGACGCATTAATACATTCTACTCACAAGAGCTGCTGTTTTGCATCACACCCACTCCAGTGTTTGGGGCTATACCCAACTAGAAGGAAACGTGATACTGAACAGACCAAGGGCTGCTCCAAGTCTGTGCAGTCCAGGCTTGGGGGACAGAAGAATTAATGAGGAAATGAGAAAAAAGCAGATGGTGCTGCAGTACTTCTTCCTGCGTATCTGCCACCTCAAGTGGTTTCTATACAGGCAAAGCCCCGGGGCCCCACCTGGTAGACATATAATTACCCTAAATGTGCACTTATGTTTCATTACACCTTAACCATCACTATGCACACTGATTACAAGTATCAATCCATTTCATTTTCATACACCTCTGCGGTTGTACAGCATTCAACTGTGAAAATTCGGCACTCTCGTCACTTCTAAAACAAGGCCCATGCTGATAAACAGCAGTGGGCAAATTATTTGTCACTCTGTAGGGTGCCAGTAGGGTTTGATAAGGATGACATCACTCCCATTTTACCAATAACAATGACACTAACAAGAACATGTAATCAGCAAGCCTCAGTGCTTGGTCTAGCTGTGGCAGGTGCAACTTTTTTTATGCTGTAAATAAGCCAGCCAGCATTAGCTTCCAGCACAAGTACAAAACTATTTATTTTATCAGAATGTTAAGCAGAAGTTGGCTTCCATAAGGCACTGCAGCTGCTGTCGCTGCTTCTACAGATGCTTTCATTAATTTTATCAAGGACATACTGAAGTAAGTGCTTGATCAGCACAATGGCTATTTAGGAACAGCTGGAGAAATGAAACAATTAACTTAAGGAGACTATGCAAGCCCAATATGCAAATTAAAATAATTAAATATTTTTTAAAAATGCATTAAAATACATGTAAGAACGGAGCACAAAGCTTTACAAAGCAAGAGTTGCAGTGGGGATGGAGTTGCAAAAGAAAATAAAATCTTCACAGCTCTAATCTACCTACATCTAAAAAAAATTCCCATAACCTTTAAAATGATCCATGTCTTAACATTATAATACCCACTTAGGCACTTTAAAAATTAATTCACAGTGAAACATACCGGAGTTTATAATAACCAAGCACAAAAAGGACTTGAATATCCTTAGAGAAGTTTCATTTTATTATTTGCTGTGAAGAGATATTTTGCCAGTAGACTAGAAATTTTAAAATGTTCTTTGTTTTAAGATACCTTTACTGCTTGGAATACTCAAAAAGATCAACACTGTACTTAATATATTATGTCTTATTTCTCCTTCTTCAGAAAAGAACTTCATATTGTGCTCTAACAAAGCATTACAAAAAAATCCTTTTGCTTTCTCCTCCTTATTCAAACTTTCATGGTATCTGGTTGATTAAACCTCAAAGAAAATTTCTATCCCTATGTTTGCAAAAAACTTTCCACCTAACAGTGGAAGCTGTGTAGCTGTACCTTCACCTCCCTGCATCTGCAAGGCCATCCACCACCACTCCTCAGATTTTGGAAAGGACAGCAACAGAGAAATTAATGTTAGTTTTATTACCTTCTCTGCCTCTGCTCAGGATAGTAAGGGTTTTCTGCAATACTACTTCTGTCTCATTGCTGCAGCCTAGGAAAAGTATGAGCAGATGCAGCTACTAGCATATTCACAAAGAAGGAAAAAGAAACAGTCTTGGGGAATGGTAAAAAATAATAGAGAGAAATCTGCACAGCAGAAAATCTGGTGCAGGGCAACAATAATTACTTTTACACAAGTGCTCTGGGTAGTTTTACAGAAGCCAGCTTAGCTGGATCTGCCTGTGGCAGATGTGACACACTATCCTAGATAATGTTTGCTGTCTTCAGTAGGGGGTATGGTGGGGGGAGCTGCAGCAGACATGCCCAAGGAAATCACTCCCATGATGTTGTAAATTTTGTCCAGACATGCTGTTTGAATCTCTCTCCTTTCTACACCCAAGAACGATAAGAAGCTTCTTGTATGGAAGACAGAATAATCTACTCTATTTGCAGTAACTGGAAAGTACTGAAGGAGGAAGAAAAGATAAGTCTGGTACTCCCTTCCAGTGCCTGAATGCACTTGACATTTACATTTACATTTATTGTCAGTAATTACTGAAGTGGTCTGCAAGTACCTGTATTTCCAGGGAAATCTATGAAATATACCTTCATGTATTAACCACAAGGCCTTTAAAAAACCCAGAGTTTCTGAGCAAGAATGTTTTCGCTACTGGTAATGAAACTGAACTTCCCTGAACTTTTCATTAACCCTTCCTTCTTCATGTTCCCCAACCAGAAGCTCTATTTATTAAGCTTTGCTATGATAAAATATGTTCTAACAAAATTCTGTCCATGTAATCTGTGTTTAAATAACAATACTGAGCACAGCTGAAGGAGAATCACATACTAATATAACATTAGCTTGTGTGAATAATGCAGCCCACACAAATTATAGTTTAAATACATTAAGCTAAGCTTTACTATTTGAAGAGTATTACATACTACTTGCATTACATAGGGCTCTGTTAAATGAGTGTGATGAGTATCCGCAGCTTTCTTTCAGTAGGACTCTGCAGGTTAAAAATTAAATTTTTTTATAAGTGCTACTACTAATGTTCAACTCTTGTTCGAAAAGTATGTCAGCTTACTGTTTGTCTAAACCTACTGAAAAGGTCTACTCTGTAATGAGTAGGATTCCTACCGTGCAGCCAAAAAGGAATTGGAGAAAAAAAAAAAAAAGACAGCTAGAGAAACTGGATTTTCCTGCTCCGCAGAGTATTCATACAGATTAAAAATCATCTATGTTTTATCTATGTACAAAAAATTTTATTTTGATATACACATGTCTATCAAACCCTCCAAACACCTTCATTTCCTTAACCATAACTTATTCCTTTCCTTCAGTAATTTGGAAATTTTTGAGGTTTTACCACATATGGAAGGTTAAACAGTCGAGATTCTGCTGAGCTAACAGCAAAGCAAACCTTCAAAAAGTCTAGTTAAGGGAGAACACCTTGTTCTACTCCCAGAGGAGGAAATTCCAAACCAAACACTACTTCTTGCCCCTAGTGGGGCAATGTTACTTAGGTAGAGGAGAACTGCTTACTCAAATCACCAAAGGTGACACAGACCACTGAGATTTCACCTTTAAATTTACCAAAAACGTTTCAGATTTCTGAGGTCTGGTTTACATGGCACAATCACAGAATTTCACTTGAGATATTTACACATTAGTGTTCTAAAGTGACTCAGGTGTTGCACCCCATGCAGCACACCATTATAATCCTGAAACAATAAAAGTAGTTTACCTAGCTAGAGATCCATTTAGATCAGGCAACAGGCATGCTTTACTACAGATGACTGAAAGGAAACTGGGCCATGACAGCTACAATCATTTCAGTATCTAACACTGTGCTAACTTTCAAATCAGTGATGTACAACGCCTCCATATGAAGGAAACTGATCCAGAGCTTGCTGTGTCCTTTGATCATTTCAGGAAACTCTGCTGTTATGCAGGGCTATATTTAAATGGTATATTACCTCTGCTATTACATGGAGGGATAAAACCTGAGAAAAGAGGTGAACTTTCAGGCTTGGGGAGGTCCCATTTTTTCCATCACCATTGCGTTGCTTACCACAATTTGATAAGAAGTATATCTGGCAGATTTTGCTAAAACTTACTTTCTGAGGAAACCATGAAGCCATTTTCATAACAATGAAGATGTGTTCAGGTTAAGGAATGAGATGCTTTCAAATTTCTTCTTCCTCTTCATTGTCACAAGAGCAGACACTTAAACTAAGAAATGCTTCCAAAGTTCAAGACACCAAATATAAAACTGACACCATTTAGCCTGTTCTCCACAATGGGTTCAGAGAGGTGAGTCAATATCAATTCCGCAGTGAATTTCAGCACTAAAGGACAGGAGTTTATGCACATGCAAGTCAGCAATCCATGTCACTGTAACACATGGGCCCGCTGCAGTGTTCCAGTACAAATACATTAGTTTCATGTACTCCACATTTGCTTACCCCTCAAACACAGGACCTGAACTTATTTCTAAGACAAGCTGGATTAGTATTTTACCGTCACTTTTTATAATTCACTTTTGAAAAAGGAAAAATAGATTACAAGAGGAAAGAAAGAAATATCCATACACGAAAAACGTGATTTGTACTAGAGCATCCTGCAAATAATGACATGCTTTTCATGTCCTTTGCACTCGGTATATCTCCAACATATAAGGCATATCTCCAGCATATAAGTTTTTGTCACCAGCCTGACAGCTTCTGATAAACTATTTTCACAGCAAAGTAAAAAAATAAAATGTCTCCGCTAAAAAGTTTCCAGTCAACTGACATACATTAAACTCAGAACTAAAAATTGATATAAAAATACTTTCTAGACTGCCTGAGAAAAAGTCTCTGTGTACAAAAGCATGTGAAGTTCATAGTTTACTACGTATATACAATTTTTCAAGTTGTGTTCAAAATCAGTGCAACACTCATGGACCTTCAACATTACCATCCACTAATACAAAAGACCAAAAGAATCACAAAAATAAGTAATGGATTTTGTTACAAGCATAAACTCTCATCATATTTTTTTATTACAAATCAAGAAAAAAGAAATGGGTTCTGTGTGGAAATAACTGAATGTATAAAAGAATTTGATTTCTCACCTACAAAGCAAATAAGCACTTGTGTACTTCAATGTAGCAAAAAATTTAAGGTTCTGGAATATTTTACATTAGATCTTCTCTCCCCTTTTGATCTGCTAAGTCAGTTTTGCAAAAATTCGTGTAAAAAATATCCCTGTCCAGCATGCCTAGCAGAGTGGCCATAGAGTATAAACACTTTCCACTTTGAGTACCTCTGATATTTGACAGCTCTACGAGCACTTGAACATCATTTATCACGTTTATTTTTAATAGCTCTCCCTGGGTACAGCTGCCTTGGATGCCAATCTTCTTTTCTTTCGCCTCCTGTAAATATTTGAAATAGCTATTCATTAACAGTTGCAGATTTATTTGGCACTGTTGTACTGCTTGTGGACTGGAAATAGCTTTTATATTTCTCTCCCTATCTTTTGGCTGATCTGAAAAAAGCCTGCTGTTTAGGTTCAGTCTGTCAGGATTTAAATTATGCTCCAGCTGAGAGCTAATCAAGGGTATCTGACCTGGTTTACAAATAAACTAGGAACAAGAGCGCTATTTTTCCCTTTTTTTTCTTTAGGGCATTGGGCCCATATGTGAAAACAAACCATGAACAGGTCAAAAATACAGTTATCCTAAATTAAAGCAGAAGCAACTTGTCCAGAAACAACTTGTTGTCACAGGTGCCTTCCTAGAGGTTCTGGAGTATTCTCACTGACAGCTCTTACACCTAGCTTACACGCAATATTTGAATTTCAGATTTCAGTACTTCTGCAGGATGTACAGAGCATTAAAAAGGCATGTATTTAAGCTATCGAGACACTCTGGTGTGCACATCACGAGTCCCACATATCTGTACAAATCATAGCTTTTATTTTCATGGGGTGATACCTCAGAAAAAAAAATGTGTCACTCATCATGATTGCTCCTAATCTATTTCCACATACAACCAAACTGTGCATAAAAGCCATCTCCCTAATATCTGAGCTTACCAAATTGTACAAAACTCTTAAGAGGTGCATTTTAAGATCTATTTTCTTCGGATTTAGACTAGAGAGGCCATAGAGCTCCCTAAAAAGTATCAGTGCAAACTGCACTTAAACTGACACTTCTGCAGCACGTAATAACAACATCCAAGTTTTCAATGTCAGACACTTGGACATGTGAGAGGGTTTTAAGACAAGAAAAACTGCAGCCATGTCTTATCTAATGAAAAAAAGCCCCTAATGCATCCATACAATATAACTCTCTTCCTTCAGAAGGCTGTAAAAGCTGCAGAATACACTTTGTTTAAAGGAAGTGTTGATGCACCAGTCTGACTTTGTATTAAAGGCTATGAATAACACCAGAGCAGCACACAAGTCATGTTTTCTTCTACCTATTCCAGTCCTGTTATTTCATGAACAATCACAATCACTATAGCATTACGTCTAAAGCTGGCATCAAAATATTTTAAATATTGACTTTTGTCTTAACACAGTAGAAGGTACTTGAGGAAAGGTTTAAAAATAAGAAGGGACAAGAGTTAAGTATGAGAGGGGTCCATCTAATCTCTGGGACCAAGCCTGCAAATTTATTTTTTATAGGATACATTCAGTATTCTCTCACCATTCTCTTCCTATTGCAACTGGGCTCATCACCACCCAGATTTACTCTCACTATGACTTCACTGACCACAGAAGATTAGACAACTTCTTTTTATAACTTACCCTTCTTTACACTTGAGACATGTGGTGAGTGGAGTTGCTTGAAGTTTCTTGCTTCTGTAAAGTGCACCTTTATCATTTAATCACATAACACTTTTAAAGGTCTTTAGAAGTAAGTTAGACCAAAACAGCTCTTAGTTTCCTATTAATCTCAAAAGTTGCTATCTTATATTAGCATTAGATATGGAGATGGCACAGCCTTGAGTCACAGTGGTATTGCACAACATGTCAAGAGGATCACCAACACCACAAAACCCAACCTCCACACGGAAGGTGAGCCCTCATTACAAAAGAGGATTGAGAGCAATGCTAAAAGCATAAGGCACACTTTAGATAAAGTATACTGAGGGAAATCAGCGACTTGCTGAAATATAGCTTAAGAATAGCCACAAGTAAGACCATTAGTCAGCTTAGCCTGGAGAGTTCTCCCACAGGATGCTTAGTGGAGAGTATAAATACAGGTAGCAGAAATGATTTGCTGAATACTCAGAAAATTCCAACACTCGACATAAAATTTGTTATTATTTAAAGAAAATGGATTCTTCTTCTGTGCTTCTGTCCTATTTCTTCCAAATGCTCAAACTTCCACTATGTCCCATGCTAGGGGGTTTCTCAGCTCTAACTACATTATGAGATTAAGAATTCCACTGCAATTTGTTCTGAACCTGGCCTTTGCTAGCTTCACTTAATGCCTTGGAACCTGGTATGAGTTGAGATATCCAGCACTACTGTTCATTTTAAAAAGTAGCTGGCACATCAGTCACCTTGCAGTAGAAGGGGTAGTGGGGCATGCATGACATGACTCATTTAGCCCATAAACAAAAATGCAGAAAGGAGGTGAGCAAACTTTATGCTGAGAGACCCTAGTTCTGTCATGACTCCTATTCTCCAAAAAATCTCTCCTTCACATTCCCACAGCAAAGAATGAGAAGTTAGCAGAAGACACCGTTTTGACTAGTCTTGTGAGTAAGAGGTTTCAGTGGCACAGAACAGCCAAGCCCTTTTCCTACACAAGGCCAAGCTATCCAGGAGGAGACTACTTGACAAATGATAAAAGGAATAATCACTGCATTCTGATAAATTATCTTTGGGCACATTAAAGATGACATAAACTCGGTAGGTGCCTAGTGCAACACAGTGCATCAGATTTGTTAAGTTAATGATTTGGATTCTGGTCACCATATCTGTTCGACAATAAAAATTACTCATTATATGTTCACAGGAGCTATGGAAAGCTTCAGGCAGCTGATTGCACCATAACATGCAAAGCTGACCATGAGAGTACCCTTACAATGTTTTGGAAGTATTTCTAATCCAGATTTTACAAAACCAGCAGTAAATACATGAGTAAAATACGCATTATCAAAGAAATACAAGTTCCTATAGCTGAACAAATATTTACAAGGAGTGAAAAAATTCCAATACCTCCATGGTTAAGAAGCCACATAAAACCAAACTTCCATTTTCAAACAAAATTAAAGATAAGAAATTTCCCCCCCTGAAAATCAGATTTATTAAAAAGATACACCATGCTTTAACTTAAACTATTTCTAAACTCAAGACTAAATACACATAAAACCAACTTAATCTTCCTGGTAAAGAGTTAACTACTGGCTGTGGCATTACTGAACCTTGTGGTTTACACTCCATTTCAAATAATGCAAACTTAGCAAAAATGAATTTATAAATAAAATTAACAAGCAAGTAATGCTATCCAGCTTTTTTCTGCTGCTGGTCCACTAAATAAGCATGGAAAGAATAAAACATACACTACTCTTGTATAATATAAACAAATTTTCCAAAAAGAAAATAATTTCAAGCAAACATCAGATTGATGAGCTCTTCTGAAGAAGCCACAAAAGAGGCAAACATTCTGTTAAAAAGCATGAAGACTAGAGTGTATTTCAACCCTCTCTTTTCCCCCTCCTCAGTTAAGCTGGAATAGGTATCTCTTGCCCTTGGAAGGCGAGAGAAGACACCACAGTGTGTCCAGTATTACATGAAGTTTTGTAGAACCGATTCTTGCCCCACAAGGCAGTTGAACTGGCCTAGGAAAGAGCAGCTCCGTGATGAGAGAGAAAAGCTTGGGCAGATTACTATATCTGGTTTCCCAGACATCCCTCCAGTCCCTTGCTCCAAAGGCCTAGTTCCATTAGGATTCTGCAGGACTGCGGTACTTCTATAATGTCAGCATCTGGGAAGATTCAACTTCTATCAGTTACTAATGTCACCCTGCGAGGTTTCTAAAAACACACTTCAGTTTTACCCCAGGTCAGTCCCCCAGCCTGATTCATACAAGGAACACTCTCCCAGCCAAGAAGCAGGTAGCCTGAGGAAAGGATGAAAAAAAAAAAAGGGGGGGGGGGCGCAATGGGGAGGATGGATGGAGGAGGAAAGAGGGGGGAGAGATGGCCAAGAAATGCTCCTTTTACTTGCAGTGGTTGCTGAAAGTACAGCTGAAACTATAGCCCAAGGATGAAGATCAAGTAGCAATTTTAATTTTATACATCTCTGCTTTGGCTCTTTTCTATTAAACTTATATTTAGAACAAAAATAAAATGCACCTCTTTTCATAACAATACAAAATTAAACAGGCTGCCTGTCATTCAAGGATTTAAACTGCACAAATGCAAATATTTGAGTAGGAAAATAAAAAGGAATGAGAAGATTGAATTATATAGACCAAATGTGACCAAAAACTGGGGGTTTCTTTCTGCTGAAGTAAAAAATACAACAGACAGACTTTTCTGGTTCTTGAAACTGCCAAAGCCAAGAGATTAGTGGAGTCTTACTGTCTGTAGGATTCTTAGTCAGGCATGCAAAATAAGCATTCATGTATTCAATTTATAATCCTTATTTCCAACACTGTAAGCTACAACAACCCATGCACAGTCAAAAAGACTTTATAAAAAAGGAGCATTACTAGAGTAGGTTTGATGGAGACAAAAAGGTTATCTGGTCATGCCATCAGGCATTTTGGCAACAGGGTCAACGTATCTGGCAAGTTATCTTCTGGACAATGCCTATGCACCTCTGGCAACACTTTGAGAGTGAACAGCATCCTAGAGCAGCAATTGTCCAGATTTTCAAAAAACATGCATTTTATTTCATGTTACAGCATTAATAGGCTTTATGTTTTGGAACAGACAACCATGATATGAACAACATTTCAAAGCATCCAAGGAATCTATTTAAAGCTCTTCAAGCTTATAATAATCCCCATAAAGGAGAAAATATTTCTTTCAGAAAGACAAGCCAGCACATGGAGATTTTGACTCCTGATGAAAATCTTTACGGAAACACGATGTTTTGCAAATTCTAGGGTAACGGCTCCTCACTGAATGAATGACCACTCCTTGTTACCACATTATCTTCCTTCTAATCTTCCCTGAACAACAAACTTTCCTCTGTCATCCCATACAAGTCCTGAGACAATGCCATGGTAGCAAATACAGTGACCAACCACTTATTATCATGAATGCAATCATGTATTATTCTACTTCAATTGTTTACACTGCCACATTACAAGCTCTTCGGGGCCACATTTATTTTTTTTTTAAACAGATACACAATACTTACACAGTAAAATCCCCATTATACAAATGGCAAAGAGTGACAAAGGGGTTTTCCTTGAAAGTGAAGGGCCCAGTCACAGTTCTGCATGTTATGCTGCATACTTGCAAAAGCTACTGTGATTTGTGTCCTAACTGAGCCATGAGCACGATTTTTTGGCAAATTAACTCTTACTGCATGGTTGTTCTACAAGGCTGTTTGACAGGACTAAAACATCTATGAACAGTGCAAGAAGGCATTAATACATGGAGCAAAAGAGAAAGAGGTTTCCCTTCCTCATTTTTGATGCTAGGCAGCAAAAATGAGGAAGGGAAACCTCTTTCTCTTTTAGGGGGAGGTTGCCTAGTATCACAGCCATTACAAATGCCTAGTATCACAGCAGACCTGGCAGCAAGGGGAAAAACAGTAATGCATAAAACCAAACTGAGGTATGGAACATGCCTACAAAATCTAACAGGCAAAATCAAGCGAGTCTCCACAAACCTATTCAAACCAAGAACAAAATTTAATTTAAAAAACCACAAGTGACCTGGGGCAAAGCATCTGCCACACAAAGGCATGAAGGCCTCCATAACTTTTTAGTTAAGTTTTTCTGGTTTCTAAACCTGTCAGGAATAACATGTTTTCCCAAATGTAATTCTTGCAAATAATTTGACGATCTTAACAAGAAGTATCAATTAAAGTTTGACAGAGTTACAAGGAAATGGAAGCAAGATTATATTACTGAAAGTTCTTGGCAACTATAAAATTAGAAGACGCCACGTTCTACACCCTTAATGAAAATATTAACAGCATATTAAACTAAATCTCAGCCTTCTGCTGATGCTTAGTGTTTCTGTGAAAAACAGTGGCATGTTGTGAATCCCAGAATGCTTTGTGGCCAGAGGGCACAGAGATGATCAGTATGTTTAATATTTTGATGACAACATCAAACATACTGCAAGTGCACTGCAGAGCGATCAGACTTTGGCAACAGATCTTGAAAACACCGAATTTATTCTGCATGAGTCTATCACCCAGCATGTGCAATAGGTTTGAAGCATTCTGACAGCAGTGGGCTGACTGCACACACAACACACTACAAATGCACAAGAATGGCTACATGGCTTTTGGCTCAAAGTCAGCTCACATCTGGCCATCTCAGAAGGAGACTTCAACGCTAACTGCAAAAGACCAAGTAAAAATACGCAAAACACAGGGAAAACATGCAGGGAAAATAGTATTTTTTAATGCAACAATTTTTAATAAAATAAAAGATTAGCATAAAACCCACACAGATACATTTTCACACTGTTTAAATGTCACAATAAAACGAATGGAGGAATTTATTTAAAGCATGTTAATAAGGGCATTGTCCAAATGCCTCTTCAACACTGACCAGCTCAGGGCATTGACCACCACTGTGAGAACAACCCTGTTTCATGGTTTGAGTGCCCTCTTGGTACAGAAATATTTCCTCATGTGAAGTCCAAACCTTCCCTGAGGGATGCAGCCATTCCCATGTGTCCTGACACTGGATGCCACAGAAAAGGGAACAGCACCTCCCTCTCCCTCTCTCCTTCTCAGAAAGCTGGAGAGAACAATGAGGAAAAAAGCTAGACACCAATAATTAAATGCAACTGCCACTACATTTTTGAAGTAAAATTTAATGTAATGCAAAGGAACCTTTTTATGCAACAGGACATGCAGAAGACAACAGAAATAACAGCAACAGAGTGGTCAACTTGACTGTATAAAAAAGTGTACCACAAAGACAACAGAGAATTTCTTTCAGAGCCAAGAAGAAAGTTCACTAAACTAATTTGCTTACTCAAAAGAAGTTTGAAAATATCTCCAATGTTGCAATTTACTACTGAAAAGACATTTTTATCCTTTAAAATATATCTTTGCTATATGATGCTGGTTATGTGTGTTTATATATGTTACACAGTAGTTCTCACATACTTGGAGACACTGCTTCTACTCACTACTGGTGGATTATAACTTTTTTTTAAAAAAATAAAAAAAAAATACATGTGGACAATGAAAACGAATTCATTATCCCATCTAACTACAAAATGACAGGCTGGTACCAAAATATTTATCTTGGCCTAAGCATTCTGTGCATTACCAAAGTCAGCAGGAAAAAAACCTTGAAACATTCATAAGACACAAAAGACGGTACAGAAAGAATTTTAATAAATTTAAGAACAACAATGAAAAAAACCCCTTGCTCTACAGCCATACCCAAAAAGCACAGCAAAACAAAGAGAGGTTGTTTATCAAAGTGTCTCAAATACAGCATCCAAAGCTCCCTGGAATGCAATTTCAAATTATACTTCAGGAAGAATATTAGAATAAAGTCTACATTCCCTAAAAGTCAGTAAAAAGGCTGACAGAAGAGATTTGTCTTAGAAAACCAGTTACCATTCTCCTTCCTCTCTCTAGGTCAGAACTGCAGTTGCAAGTGCTCTCTCTCTGGTGTTAGTTTCAACGCTGGAAGGACCCTGAGTACACAGCCCAGGTTCCATCTGGATAACTGGGCACCCATTCCCTGTCAGTTTGTTCAGAGACCAAACCCACTACAGAGAGCGTGGCCTAAGCATCCCAGTTTGGTACTGCTTCTGCTAATCAACGGGAAACTAAAACATTGGCAATTCTTCGTATTTGTCCCTTCATGACTCCTAGCTGCCCTGAAATCATACAGAGAATTTACTGGTGGTAGTGCAGGGGCAAAACAGCTACTAGGAATAAAGCAGAATGTCTTGACAGTACCTCAGCAGAACCGCTAAAACCAAAGATCCTCAGCAAAGCTCACAGCCATCTGAAAAGCTCTGGAAACCAATCACATTATATAAAACCAACCCTTATCATCACCCATAAACACCTGTTTATGGCAAACTTGTAGAGAGAAAAATATTTAACATTAATCTCTTTTAAACTCTCAACACTCCAAAGTCTACCAGCATAGGGATAATTGCTAAAGACAACTAACGAAACCCAAGACTCAGAATCCTAGTTTTGGTACTCCCCTGCTTTGTAATGTCATATGTTGTCCAGGATTTCCCAACAGAAGTGCTATTCAGAATTCAACACCATGCATGCCATTGAACCATCATGCAAATAATGGAATAAAAATAAGTCATATTTTGCCACTGCAATTATCCATCCAGAAGCAATTGTTCCACATAGTTTGAGGAACAGTGTTTCCCAACAAGATGTGACTTTCATTTGAGCACCCTGATTGCTACCATAAAATAAGCTAATATAGTAGTTAATTATACAGTGTATATTTTAACAGCAGTCTATTCCCTGCCATCTGCAACAGGCATGCAATGCTAAAGACGTATAGTTTTGTAGTGGTACATGCAGAAGGTCTTCATTCTAAACTAGAATGAAATAACAGCTAATTCCATAAAAATATTTATATTTTTAACTTAGTTTGCTAAATGAGCAAAAATTGTTTGCAATATAAAGTATTACCTTTGCCTAGAAAGTCTCTCACAATATGTAGGGTTTTTATGATAATCGAAGTTCTACTTAAGGAGAAAATCAATTTCAAGTCCTGCAATTTAGCCAAAGCCATCCCAGGACATGAATCCACACGACATTCAAAGCTTGTTTAACTTTTGTGTCTCCTTGGAACACCGTTCACTGACGGCAGCTCCCCCAGCCTTCCACTTCATATACTAAGCAAAACCACATTGTTATACAAAAGTTGCTTTGGGCAGGAAAGAAAGAGCCCTCTCATAAATGTAAATGCAATCCCCTAAAATACAGCACTGAACATGACACAGCACATTTTGAAAAAAACTTACTAATAAATTGATGACACAAAGAAAGCGCTGTACAATCAGCTGTAGAAAAACTCTGCATAAACAACCTTACAGTAGACATTTGTTCTCCACTCAAAGACCACTTTACTGTATTTCACAATACTTTTATTCTACTAGCTTTCTTACAGAAGTCTGCTATATATTCTGATTTTACACAGCTGCCCATGTAAAAAAAATTAAACAACTGCTTACTAACAGTTGAAGTTTACGGAAAAGACATTGAAGTTAAAAAATGAAAAAACTCAACAAACTACTTTCAACTTGAGATCGATTACTTTGTTAATTAATTTTTTTTAAATATCAAAGTTCACGTGACTTGTAACTTCAAAACTATTATGGGGGTCAGAGAGGAAACATAAACCCATGCAAAGTATGCAAAACCCCCTCAATTTTAGTGAACCTTAACACTTAGTCCAATGCATTATGAAAGTATGCAGTGTGTACTAGAAATCTACAACAGTTTTTGTGCACATTACATTGAATTCAAGATATTAAAATAATATACAAAACCAACTTATTTCTAAGGTTGGAAAAGTACAAGAAATAGGCCGATATTTGTTCAATCATGGTGATTTCAGCCATTCACTTTTAATCAGTTTTCAAAGTTGAAAAACTTTTCACGGCACATCTGTACCTCTCTGTGTTTTTAACTAGAGCTTCGGCAATACATCTTCTGTGAAAACAGAAGTGATTGTTGAAGAGATTGTGGCTCAGTAACTCAGCAAGAAATTGAATAATGGCTTTGAATTGCTAAAGTCTTTCACTGGATTGATGAAGTTTCTGCAGCCCACAGCTGCAGCCAGCCAGCAGTAATAAATTCTCCATGCACTGCAAACTAAGTATCTGACTATTTCATCCATTTCTAAGTATGTGAAAGCTCGAGGCAAAGCCATTTTACAACTGAATAAATACTTGTTTCTTTCGTTATGCCCTCGAACAGAGGTAGTAGTGTAAGGCCAAACAAGAATAGAACTCCCTGGAGATGCCTGCTGTGAGAAACGTCATAGCATTTCTTCAAGAAATTTCAAAACAATAGCTTAAGGGCAACTTTTTCCATTAGAAATCAAATTATTTTGAAAGAGTCAATATTTATAATAAAGGCCACAGTACAACAGATGAATTGAATTACTGATTTTTCAATCCAAATGTACAATACTGAAGTTCAAAATACTTTCCAAAATTTCACATTCATTGTCTGCAAAGACAAACAAAACTTGAGTTTTCTTTCTTGTTATGCCAAGTAAATACATCTTTATGCTAATATAATGTGTAATTGATGGTATATTAGTACAATTGTAACAGTCAAGACAAGTCTGTTCTTTTTTTCTTTCCACATATCCCATAAATCTAAATAAAATTTAGATAGTTGACTTAAGCAAGGTCCTAATCCTGACTTATTACTCATCTTATCTTTGTCATACTTCCTTGAAGAATAGTCCAAAGTTTCTTTAGAACAGCTATATACTCAGTGCTGAGTAACACTTCTTATGTTACTTACAAATGGCAGCTTCTCTCCTACTCAGTAACTACTTGCCAATTTCAAAATCATGTCTTATATTACTGAAAACTTCTGGCTTCTTGAAATACGTTTCCTGAACTGCTTCTCCACCAAAATAACAAATGTATTTATGCATCCTCTCTTTCAGTTACTGATAATTTCATAATATGTATATAGGTTTTAGAAACTTATCCTACTAAACCAAGGAATCTGACACTACAGGATCCCCGTCAGACAATCCTAACAGACGATCCAATTCACAGCAACAAGAGCATAAATTCTACAAACCTAAGCAATAGGAAAAATTTAGTGGCAATCACAGATGAGCTTCACAGAAGAAAAGAGAGGTGCTTGGCTTTTAAAAAAGTGAAAGAAAAGGGCTTTCCAACCTTAAGCGAGAACTTTCTCTGTGCATAAGATAGAATTCGTGAATATGGGCTTTGATTAGGAAAAGGACTCTTCCTTGCATACTACTGATAGGAATAGACAAAAGTTCACCACTGGCCTAAATAAGGGTCATTATAGATCCCTAAATATGGGTAGATTTAAAAACACTTTTAATCATTGGAGAATTCTTACTAGAACAGTTGCAACTCTCAGAGCCGTAAGTGAAGCCCAGTGGACATGCTGTCTGTACATCTACAGAGGATGTGACACCAAATCTTGCATTTATTGCTCTACTTCTGATTCAAAGTAGAATTGCATGATTCAAGTAGATTCATACAAAGATGAAAGGAGCTGCTGCACCAGAATTACCCAAGTATTTTTAACGTACATTTTAATCCTTCAAAATGGCACACAAACAGGAAAAATACCACCTACGCCTTCACAAGGAATACTGGCATAATTTGGACATCTGCATTTTTGAAACACAGATAAAATTTACATATAAAGAACAAACAACTAAAATACAATAAAGCTGTCATAACTATCAGACATACAAGAGTTTTAGGCAGATATTGGCACAGAAAGTGTATTGCAGGAAAACCTCAATATTTGATTGAATCCACGTGATGTTACAAATATCCTATTCAATGTAAAACTGATAAGCTTTGTTTAGCTCTCAGAAACATCCCAGAACTTCTCCAGTAAATTCATTACCAGGAAAAGCAATGCATCCCTAAACAGGGTTTTAAGAATCCTCGTGAGTCTCATGAAATTTACTTCATAGTTGAATGAAAAAAGGTTTCTGTCATTCTCTCTAAGAAACCAGAGACAGAGTAAAATGACCAAATTTTCCCATTTCCACATCATCTCAAAAAAATGCACGCATAGAACTTCATTTGAATGAAGTTCAATCGACAATCTGAAAATGAAAATAAAATACTTCTTAGAAGACTACATTTTGCAAATAGTGGTGCACACCATGACAAAAGCATGGCTTTTTACCACAAAGGCACCATGAGACACAGCTGTGACTATTAAGAACATCAGAGTCCTACTGCATCCCAACCACTATGTGTGAAGGTAAGCCCAGATACGCTTCAGTGGCTCACTTTTATTGCAGGGGTGAAACTCCTTACCTTGAAAAGACTGTTTGGCTCTGTCCACCAGTTCTTCAATTGGATAACTTGCTAAATCTCCTCTGGCATGCTTAGTTTTGCAGTAGGTACATGCATTGAGACACCTGTTCAGAAAATGAAAACACTCAGTAACTAGCCAGGAAAGTCTTCATATACACATTTATATTTATTAAGGACATCTGGAAAAACAAGGTTTATATCTATGAGTAGAAAATAGTAGTATTCTGTTTTAAAATCAATGAATTAAGTTTGAAAAACATTTTGCTGTCCTGACTTCTTTAAGTATCTTTCACATCTATATGAAAGGTTAAAAAACAATCAGTGGGAACCACGTACAAATCCCAAGAGTGGGAATTTAAATATTTTTTAGAAAGGTATAATATGGTCAATCATTGTTCATTACTAAGATCAATCTCCAGGTTTCCAATCCCTCTATTACATAAAAAATCCAACCCGAACAATTAAATACAGGAAAAAAAGTCAGAAAGGCTTAAAGTAGATTTTTTAAAGTGTATATACATGAAAAGACATTTCAATTAATTTTCCAACTTTCCTTTGGCTTGAATAAATAGAACAAATAAAGTAATGAAGACAGAATCGCCAACCAGAAAGACAGTTTGGCACAAAAGATTGGGGAACTAATGAAAACCCCAACAAGAAAATGAAGGAATAATGTGATTGTTTTTAACTTACCTGACAATATACTAAAGGCAGACTAATTCAGAGTACAAGGACGGAAAGACCAAAACAAACAAAAACTACCTCTCATTGTAAGCTCGTTGTGCTTTTTTTATTCCTTTCTCTCCTTTTTAAAGCTGACATTGCTCAAGCTTTTTATATGATAAAGCATTTAAACCTAAGCTCTAAAAATCCCACAGACCCCACCAAAAAATTATAAATATTTGTATTGCTCATGCTTACTAGAATACCATAAATTCTGTCCATTTTCACAACAAAATGGCCACAGCTTCAAAAAAGTCATAGAATTTTTAAGGCTGGAAAAGACATCCAAGATCATCAAGTCCAACGTTTGACCGATCACCACCGCGTCAAATAAACCACAGCACTAAGTGCCCTGTTCAGTCATTTCTTGAACACTTCCAGGAATGGTGACTCTACCACTTCCCAGGGCAGCCTGTTTCAATGCCTGGGCACCCTTTCAGTGAAGAAGTTTTTTCTGACATCCAAATTAAACCTCCCCCGGCACAGCTTGAGGCCATTTCCTTGTTGCTGGTTGCCTGGCAGAAGAGACCCCCACCTTGCCACAACCTCCTTTCAGGCAGCTGTACAGAGTGATAAGGTCCCCCCTGAGCCTCCTTTTCTCCAGGCTAAACCCCCACAGCTCCCTCAGCCACTCCTCATCAGACTTGGGCTCCAGACCCTTCCCCAGTTCCATTGCCCTTCTCTGGACACGCTCCAGAACCTCAATATCCTTCTTAAAGTGAGAGGCCCACAGCTGAACACAGGATTCAAGGTGCTTCCTCACCAGTGCCAAGTACAGGGGGACAATCACTGCGCTGGTCCTGCTGGCCACACTGCTGCTGATACAGGCCAGGATGCCATTGGCTTTCTTGGCCACCTGGGCACACATTGGCTCATGTTCAGACACTGTCAACCAGCATCCCCAGGTGCTTTTCCACCAGTGTTCCGTCCACTCTTCCCCCAGCCTGTATAACAGCAAGGGGTTGTTGTGATCCAAGTGCAGGACCAAGCATTTGGCCTTTCGGGAATTCATACTGTTGGCTTTGACCCATTAATCCAGCCTGTTCAGCTCCCTCTGCAGACCCCTCCTACCCTCCGGCAGATCTACACCCCAGCCCAACTTAGCATCATCTGCAGACTTTCCGAGGATGCACTTGATTCCCTCATCCAGACCATCAATAAACATATTAAACAGGACACGAAAACATTTGGGTGCCAGAAAAGGTGAACGTTCCAACTACAGCATAGCTGGAACTAATACCACAGAACTTTCAGAACAATACTGAAAAGGCAAAGATAGCACTGGCTGGGTTTCAGTGAAGTCACCAGCTACAAGCCTGTGTTTACTACTTGGATACATCTTGTTTTCTTCTACTGTGTCTGGCATCTCCATGACTAGGTGATCACTGCTTTGCAAACCTGAAGGTTTTCCTTCACAGAGACTCCCCTCACAGGTTAGTTCTGCTTCATTTGCGTAAGCGGAGGTTCAGGAAGGGCAGGACACTGCCCAGAACATTTGCTCAGGTGCCCTCCTGCCACTGCACATCCTCTCAGTCCTGAGACTTCTCCATTCAACAGAATCTTAATTTCTGCAAGAGAACATCTAGGTAGTTTGTGACTCTCTCTGCTAGACTGGATATGTATATTATTTGTTGTGCCTATCAGACCAAAACATCAGATTTTAGCATGCACCTCAGATCAGAAAACTAAAATATACTGCTTAACAGCAGCAATCAGACCGTTCTATTAATTAAAACTGTATATGAAAAAGGTTGCCAGTAAAATATCTAACTGGCAGTTAAAAATAGAAAAAATCCCTAAAACTGAATTGTTATAACCTGTTCCAAATAAGTGATTCACTGCCACCCAAACACAATTTACTCATCAGATGTATCTCACCTTTCTTCCAAAATCAAAAGCCTTTCACCGCACAGGATCTGAAGCATGTGTAAAATGCAGCAGTTGAAATCAAGAAAGTGTAAGCAGATAATTGGTTTATACTTCGTGTAACCTATGCAGCAAATTAAAATGTTTTTCCTCTAGGCCACTGTCATCTAGAGTTTGCCATGAATGGCTTTCCCTCAAAGCCCATGGGTACTTCTTTGTCTCTGTGCTCCCCCTACGCAAAGCATGTCCCCTTCCTTTTTTTTCTTTTATTGATTTTCTTTTTTGTTTGTTTTTAAAGCACAACTCTCCATTCAACCCCACACTTCATTTCTAAGCAGGCTGCCATGCAGACATCCAACTGTCACACTCCTCTCCCTCCATATCATTCATTCAGCTAAACCAGCCTTTCTCCACACAGCTAAGCAACAACAACAACAACAAAAAAAGCATTATGGATCAGTCAAGGAAACATGAAATCAGTTTCAGAGTGAATATATCTGCCCTTTTGGAACCAAAACACAGAAGTTGTGCTATTATGCACTAACTTTCGTACTATGCTAACCTTTGTTTTCTCCAAGAAAATAGAATTACCAGCTATTTTATTAAACTCCTCAGGTCATCAAGAAGAGATTTTACTACAACAATCCTGCCCCTTGAACACTAGGTTACTCTAACAGTGGCTCTTTCACCCACAGAAGAGAATTCTGTCAGCCATCAGTAACAAAGAGATACATCAAGATCTTTCTCTTGGGACAAAGCAAATTTATTGAACTCAAATATAAGCTTGGAATTCAGGGGGAAAAAAACCACAAGAAAGCCCATCAAGAGCTTTTATAATTTCCTTAAATTTGCAAATTCTATCTTACTACAAGTCTGGTGTAAGACTTTCAACAAGAACTTAATCACAATTTTTCGTTGCCTTGAACTGTAACCTTGAATGAAAACAATGCTTTTTGTAGACCTTCAGGTGTGTCAATTCATCATACGATTGATAAAAACTGTAATATTAGTAAGCTATTTATAACAAACTTCTAAACTTACTCCCGTGTAACAGATCTAAAGAGATCCAAAATCTAAACTCTTATTGATGTACAGTAAAAAGTATTATTTACACTCTCTACATAGAATTGTTCCGTTCCCTTATCATGTATAGTACATCTATAAAACACACCATGTTACCTCTTTCTCTCTTCTCCTTATAATTTATGCATAAATCATATACATTCCATACTAGCTATTTTGCTCTCTATTTGAGTAGCAATATTAGAAAAGCTTTACAGCAAGAAGAGTAACCACTAGGAGTGTTAAGTACTACGCAACGGTGCCAATATACCAAAATTATTAATCTCCAAACCTTGAGCATAATTTTCACATCTTCTCTCAATGCTCCTGTCCTACAAGACCGGGCTACCTGAAAAAATGCAGTAACAGCAGCTCTTCTATGGTACTTAAGTAAACTCTGTCACAAAGAGAGCATGGAAATGTGGAGAAAGAAGCACAAATAAAGAAAGGGAAGATATTTTCCAGATATTCACAGTATTATTATAATATTTTCCAATACTTTCACAATATTACATTTTTTCCAAATATTCACAGTATTATGTGGTATTGTTTCCAAGACATTTATTACTATGGTCTTTAAGTACAACTTCAGGGGGTTTGTTGATTTATTTTGGGGTACGAGCTGAAAGTTGGAACTTGGAGGCAGACTTTTTGCAAGTTTTGCTGTGGTAATTAACTTATTCCTAGTATAAAAAAGAAGTATTGGGCATGTCTAAATAATTTAGTTTTTCCATTTTTTTGGTACTTAAAGAGATTATATAACAAAACCAGAAGGCCATAGACTTAGATGTAATATACAAAAGGATCGATTCTAGAAAGGAAACCAAAAGAGACAAAACTTCTATATCCTATTTGTACCATATTTGTTAATACCAACATGGAAAGGAAATAATCTTCTGGGCTACAGCTGACCACCAAAAGGTTACAGATTTAAACTACTTGTAAAAATGCTGAACTAACCACTTTTCACAGATATAAGAATTAACAATTCTTGAAAAGAGAAATTTAAACCAAACCGTAAGTATAATCAAGGATCTGTAGTGGTTTCTTCCCAAGTATGCCAGCCTCTAGTTTCCAGCATAACAAATTACTCATATGTCCATGCTGCCACATACTGAGACCACAAAAAATCCAGTGGAAAAAGGCTTTTGGGAACTCTGAGAATCTGAGCACTGCCTCTTATTAAGTGGCATCCACCACCAAGTGGGTCATCTAAAACCAACATCTCCTTAAAATGCAGCCTTTACCACAGCTGTAGCTCAAATGCATAAGACTGAACAGCCAACAAGCCAGTAGATGCAAAGGAGTATTTGCTCTGTGTTAGACTGGGAGTCTTCCTCAAGCATTTACAGCTGGTTTGTAAATGTTAGTTTGTATTAACACAGGTCAAAGCTTTTTTTGCTCAAAGAAATCACAGGCTTTTGTAGAATACAATAATTAACGATCATTGTGTTTGTAATTGCTAATATGTTTTGGATAAATTTTATAGTGATTCCAGAACAAAAAACACTGAGTCCTGGTTTTCCACCATACTAAACTGATTAAGAGACTTTGAATTATTAATCTTTTGCTTTGAATTATTAACCTTTAATCAGCTATGTGCCCAGTATGCAGAACTCCTCACAGCAAGATAAAATATTATCCAAAGACAAATTACTACCATGTGGCTAATTAAAAAACTTTCCAAACATGTTACCAAACTGAGTCTCATCAACGTTTTGGTAAAGTGCCTAAAATTTTCTTGTAGACATAGGTAACAGTGGTCTTCACAATGTTTAGCTAGTATGTGCTCATGTTGTGCATTATACTAACCAGACTCTTCATTTTCAAACCAGTAATACTCCTCATAAAACACATACTTAACATGAAAGGCTACCCCTTACAGATGGAACTAATTATGAGTAAGAATGCTTATGACACAGCAGACAAATAAAGACTTTCCTTCAGTGGGACTAATCAGTGGATTTCAGCAGCAGACGAGCACGAGAACAGACATGAGGAACAAAATCCTGGTTCCTCTTAACGGGACTTATGCCACTAAGTTTAGTGGAGACAAGATTCCACCCTCAGATATGAAAAGTATAAAATAACTTTCATTCAAGGACCAGAAAACAGCTCAATTACAGACTGTGATGAGCCATTAGTGTGCATGTCCCTCAAATTGAATGTGACGGATCAAGACCATACATCTGTGAGCAAGATGGGAGAGCTGAAGGCTGCGACAGTGTCATATGATGGAAGATCTCTGCTGCTCTGCAGGTGGTTAGTCCTGGGGAAGTGTTCCCCGAATATCTGAAATAATCCAGTAAGCTCCTGCTTGCTCCCGGGGTGGTCTACCAAGCTGGAAATTTGCATAAAATCATTAATCATGATTCAGACTAAACACTAATATTTGCCCTTATGAGATCTGACTAGCTATATATATATCCAAGATTTTATGAAGTTTGCCCTATTTTAAAAAAAAAAAAAAGAAAGAAAAAAATTCTGCCAGTATTTCAGTGCCCCTGACATCATTGAAACATTACATGAGTACAAACATGGAAAGATTGCTCATCACTGTCTCCCACACCATCTCTCTGCACCTACCACCAGACTTCCTCAGGTGCCCCCAATAGCTCCATGAGAAGATATTTTGTATTAAAACTAGTTTTCCTGAAAGGAGAATATAATTTGCTTGCTTCAAAACACTACTTAGAGAAGAGATTTAAGCTTTTATAAGATACTTTTAGAGTTTCTATCAAATGTAATTTTGAGAAAAACGCTCTGCAGTGTGAATAAAGAGAAAACTCCCTTTGCAGGCTTGACTGAGCAAAAGAAACACCCAAAATAAAGGCTCCCAGCAGGTGAAAAGGAGATGGATACTGGTCCCAAGTTACTAAACAAAACCTAGTAGAATTCTACAAACATTTTTCTGCTTAGAATACCAAGTTTTCAAAACCTAACAACAACACGTATACTATACTTATAGTTAAATATCATACTATATTTATAGAATTAAATGCCAGTAATACTTCTTAGCATTCTACCTCTATGAAGTCTACTTTGTACTTCCAAAATATCTAAATTCCATCAAGCATAACTGTAATGGATTGGGGAGGGGAAAAAATAGTTCACAGGAAAATTTCAAAATAAAAAGGGCATGCCTAATAACCCTGACTTGTTTTCAGGAAACTGTTCTTTTGCTTAAAGTTTGCACATTTTACAATAAAGCTTTTCAACCCACAGTGACAGAGAACATAATTTCCTGAAAAATATTTCGGGCATGGGAGGTTGTTTTCACTTTAAAAATACTCAGGATTTAAAACACTTTTGCAATAGTGGCAAGCAATTTCTCATAAAGGCTAATTAGTCTCAGCAGCAAACCATATTATTACAGAAATACTGTTTCTGGTATCCCAGCTTGTTCGGACTGAGCTTGGACACCAGCCACAGGTACATACAAGCACTCGAGGTTACAGTATTTTTGATATGATAAGAACAGGACTTGTCTGAACTTATCTTTGTAGCCAAGTATTTTAGAGATATGCTGTGATAAAAATTCTCCTCTGAAAGTGCAATGCCAGCCTAAATAGTCTTTCAAAAGAGTTTTAGCAGAAAATACTATGACTTTTCAAGCAATACTTCACAACACACGTGACTGCACATATTTTTGTTAAAGTAGGATGCAACCATGGGATGCTGGTTTTAATTCTGTTACTCATGCCACGCTCAGCAAAATGGCAAGAAAGTGCATTACAATTTTGTTTTTCTAAAGATCTTTGAAGCCAGTGTTTTATTTGGTAATGTCTCACTAGTTGCTAATCAAAAGGAATTCGGAGAGAAGGCAGCTCCATTGGTTTGATAAGCCATAATATGATTTAATTTTGTACTTTAAATATTTGCATTTTCTGAAACTGAATTCCTGCAGTCAAGTGCAGGTGATTCAAAGGTCACAGCTGTGTAGTTATATCATCTACATTCACCTTGCTCACTTCAAGGCCAATGATTTAACATTGAGTGCATCAATGGCACTTTTCAGTGTTTGTCTAAAGAACTTCTTGATTATTTATTCTGGCCATACAGTTTTGCAACTGAATAATGTATTAAGGCATTCTAAATTGATATTAGAAGATAAAACGTCCCATTGCTAAGGTGCATGTATTTGTGTTCCACATCCTGACCCAAAACAGTGCAATGCTTGATTGGAACGCTACTGGAAATTGCAATGGTTTTTTTCCTCTACAATTCAAACTAAAGCCCTATGATTCACAGAGACATAACTTATTTTAGAAGTATTTCCAAAGAGCGGCTTGGCTATGTTGAACTCAGATTTGGGGGCAGATCATGACAGGCATTAATATGAAGAAAGCGACTCAGCCAAAATAGCACAGGTAGATAAATTAGGTTCTGTGCTTGCATGGAGCAGCAAATGCCATGGCATTGTAACTACAAGTCATCAATTCTTTCAGCAGTTCATAAACAGCAACAATATTTAGAAGATGATGACTCAGTCAAATAGCAGTAATGAAGGAAGGAGAAATGAAGAGCTATGGCAGAAAAATCTCAGATAAAAAAGGTACGTTCTTAAAAATCTGCTCACAGCGAATCCCAGAGATGCAGTGGCAAAACAGCCCAACATCACTTCATCAGCATGCATAAGGAACTACTACTCTCAGATCCCTCCTAAGGAGCAGCAGTGGTTGGAAAACTACCTCTGAGGACAGGATTCTTGGGAACTTGCTTTAATTTATAAAGTTTCAGAGGGCTGTGACTTGACAACTGCCTTAGTATTTAAAGGAACAAAGAGTATAGTTGTATTTAAAATATTTTCTACCGGGGGGCAGATGACGTAGCAAAACTTACACAGAATGTGCTGCAAAACATAATTGGGTGAGTAATGAACAATTTAAAAAACTTTTAAAAATTGAGCTTTCAAAGTTTTTAATGAAATTCTATACACTAAATTAAAATCGTGATTTTTAGGGTTACAGGTGTGTGTAATGAGCACATTTAAGGTTCTGTTTCAGGAATGAAGCATCTCAGCAGACCTCCATGACTGGAAAAAGGGTAAAGGGAGTCAGGTGTCCTTCTATATGCAATCCACTTCATTTACCATACATCTTCACAACATTAGCAGCTCCTGCATCAGACCCACAGAAAACATGGTTGAAAAGTAGACCACTGCCTGTGATAAGAGCTATTGTTTTTACTTCCTGAATGGCTTTTGGGACAGACCCTTTTAGAGTGGTGAAATCTCACAGGAAACATTAGGCTGCAGTTAATTCTGTAACATACAGCAGGTACCACACAGATTCTTGGGATAAAAGGTATTGTTTTTGTACTGGTCAAAACATCCTGGGGGGGAAAAAAAAAGTTAACATTTCAGCAGCACTAAAACTACCAGGCTTAATTTAGACTTTATCTGAGATTGCCATCAGACCAATTTCCAAAAAAGCATTTGTAAAATGTCTGTGGGAAAGTGGATCTGAATTGTCTGGGTAAAATAATGGAAATAAGTGCATAATAAAAACAAACTCACCACTTATAATCTAGAAAGAATCCCTTCCCAACGATTGCATCAACACAAAGCTTTCTGCCCCAAAATGTCCTACTGGTTGTGGTAGCAGTAGGAATGTTAGAAGCTGCAATGCGGACAAGGATTTCAGCATTATCTGCAATTAATACTATGCTGTTGCTCCTAAATGTCATTTCTGTCTTGCAAGAAAGTTGTTAGTTTTGCTGGAAAACAAAGGTGTCTGTGCAGCAGTAGACACATACATGCTTCAAATACATACTCTTCCTAGGTACTACTTTGTCAATGTAATATGAAAGAAGACCACACATTTCAACACTAATTGCCCAATCCTAAATCTCAGATTTCCCAAGCAATTTAGTGGATTGACTTAAACAGTTATTCTTATAAGATCCATGGACTGATTTCTTTTAAAAATGGAAATTTAAACCAGGGGCCTTATGTTTGCCTTTAAGAGTCTCCAAAAAGATTTTCAAAAGCAAATTAATCCCCTTTTTGCACAGTTACAGAGCTGAGTCAGTCAGACCATGGACATAACTTTCTTAGTGCGCATGCACCTCTTAAAGAAAATGCAAATTAAGGTAGTCACTGTTGAATAAATAGGAAAACAAACAGTTATGAAATATTTTATTTTCATTATTTTGTAAGGTTATTGTTTGAATGTATTTAACTAGGTTTTGAAGAATTTAAAACTAATGACAGTGCAGAAAAACAGGAAACTGTAGTTTTTCATTACTAACGATCATCAACTCCCCCATCTCCTTTACTTCTCTAAAATTCTCCTGTTCTAATGATTCCTCAGATCTTTTATTCTACTTTACAGGGTTTTTTTTTTTTCTCCTGCCATTTTCTTAACTTTTTCCTCTTGTCTTGCACTTGGTGACCTCTATGCTTGTAACTCTCCAGCAGTGTCCTCATGTCCCAGTAACTGGAATGGTCTGACATTCTTCCAAGCTAGCTGGCCAGTGTTTGTATGCTTTGATTTCCTCTTTAACTACTCAAGTCTGTGGTGAGCCTGAAACTCTTCCAGTTCAACTGCTGCCAGCTCTGACAGAAACCATAATTTGCTAGCTTCTTTTTTTTTTTCGTAAAACACTAAGATGGACAACTAGCTTCAGACTTAAGATGGTGACTTTTTTTTTCTACCTTGTCACCTCCATTGCAACCCAGATGGTTATGGTCAGTCACTTAAAACAAAATCAGAAAAGCTATGACTAAAGCACTTAATGCATAAATCAGAGCATTAAAAACAGGCCACAGAACCTCTTGGGGATTCAGGATCTAAACAGCCTTCTAGACATTACAGGCTGGAAAATACACAAGAGGCAGCCCTACTCATCCAAAGCAAGACTTAACAATAAAAAGGAATGGACAGACAAAACACGAAGTAGCTCAGCAATTCAGTTGTTTACAGACCTTAGTCAATACTCAAATGGAAGCTTTTTCCATATTTCCACATCTCCATCTGGCTACAACATTATCTTTGCAATGGCTGACTTGAACTATTTCTTCAGCTTCAACAAAGTTCTTAAAAAGATCCAACCTTTTGGATGATGGGGGGTTTTGCATGATGTGCCTACGGGCTGTTGAACAGACCCAGCAAGCCGATGTACCAAGGAACACATACCAGTTACTTCCCCGCAGGAATGCTTTCACAAATATGGTTGATGACATCATACTACAAGATGTTTATGTGCTTTTATAGACATGGGTTAAATTGACATTTTCCTTGAGAGGCTGAAGGAGTCCATGTCTGAAGAAGGACATGAAGTGACCTTGCATTCTACAAAGAGGTGACTGACCCTGTGGGATGGGGAAGACTGGGGATGTCACATGTCGTGATTTTTTTATTATTTTTGACTTGTAAAGCTCCTCTAGAATCCGTAAAGTCAAACTTCTGTGATATGGATTGAGTAAGTGTTCAACAAGGTGGGTTAAAAATGGGCTGGACTGCTGGGATGTGGTGAGCAGGGCAAAGAATAACTGGTGGCTGGTTAGTACTGGTGTTCTTCAGGCTGACGGATGCCGGAGACACTCCAATTTCACAACTTTATTAGCAACATAGGTGAAGGGATGTAATATATTTGCAGCAAATCCAAAGATGGAGGTGGGAGAGAACACTTCGCATGCTGGAAGGCAGGTTTTCTATTCAGAGGGACATCAACAGCCTGGAGAAAGGAGCTAACAGGAACCTCGTGAAGAAAACCGGCTTGTTCCTTGTTGGGATGAGGAGCTCTTAATGCTGTCTACAAACAGCTGATGGGAGCATACAGTGAAGGCACAGCCAGGCTGTTGTTGGTGGTTCATGGTCTCAGGATTAGAAGCAATGGACACAAGTTGTAAAACAGGAAAATACCATTAGACCAAAGAAAGTATTTTACAATGACAGCAGTCAAGTACCGGAACAAGTTGTACCACAGCTGATCTCATCTCTTTAAGACCCTGGAACCTAACAAGAACACTGTTCCTTTCTACAGACCAAGGACTTTCTCTGCTCCAGGTTTATGGATGTGTCCACACGTATGAGTGTGAGCAGACATGAGCCCATAATATAGTTCCCTGAATGGAGGAGTATATTTATGCTTCCCCATACTCCTTTGATATGTTCAAATCGACCCAAAAGGTAAATAAGTCTTACAAAAAACAAAACAAAAGGTTAAATTTATCAGTTTTGTTATGAGTTACATATGGCCATATTTAAACTACTGAATTCCCTTAACTGGAATTCATACTAAAATCCTAAACTCTCTTCTGCAAACACACCTTTATCACATGTAAAAAAAAAGGATGGGGGGCAGGGGTAACAGACATGAATGTATTGTATAAACAACAAAGAAAAGCCTCCCAAAGAGCAGATGTGCAGTAAGCTATTGTGGGTGCTCATGTCTAAGGCAGTTTACGCAAACTATAGAATCAAACTTCCCAGTCTCACAAGACTTGATGGAGATAGGTCCCTACGTTGTGTTGCACAGAGGAGCATTCATCCCTTTGGAAAACAAAGCCACTCAGCTCCTCTAGACTAAAATAAAAAAGCCACTGTGTTTAATAAGTATTTATAGTATTACTCTCATAATTTCACTTCAAAAGCGAACTTTACTTTTCTCTACATATTGTTTGCATAATAATTCAGCATAAAATATTCAACAACATTCATAAAATATTCCACATAGACATAAGACATATCATAAATCCTAAACTCCTAAAGAAAGAAGAGCAGAAGGACAGCAGAGACCAGAGTTTTAAGCGAATATAGGTAGAGCAATATTACCCTTGAGACCTAACTAGCTGTAAGTGCCATTTAAAAGAAAATACATAAATCAAACTGAAAGAAAGTAGGTTTTAGATTAGATATGAGCATGAAATACTTGACTGTGCACTGGAACAGGCTGCCCAGGGAAGTTCTGGATGCCCCATACCCTGGAGCGTTCAATGCCACGATGGATGGGCCTTTGAGCAACCTGGTCTAATGGAAGGTGTCCCTGAGAACGGCAGCAGGATTGGAACGAGGTGATCCTTAAGGTCCCTTCCAACCCAAACCATTCTGTGATTGTAACTTTCTGTTTTGTTTAACTGACTTTTGTTTAATTAAGAGGTACGGCTTCACCCCTAGATTTGACTTTAACACTACAAACCGTGCCTCCTCACTTCCACTCGAGAAAACAACACTCAAAATATAGAAGCTGCTGCAACGAACCAGCAGTATAGGAAGAGGCCCTAGTCTAAGTTTAATGATGCAAATGCCCATTATAGTCTCTGCAGTAAGTTCAGCAGCTGCCTGAACCACAAAGAATTCCTGTGTTACATATTAGCTGGTTATAAAGTGTCTGCAGCAGCTTGACTTTCAGCACAGATGCAGGGGTTGCATACCGAGTGTGTGAGGGAAACATTTACAGGAGAGAGCAACCTATAACAAACAAGCTTGTTTGGTGCTTTCACATACACATATCTCGAAACTTGGAGTATGTTGCCTGTTTCCACAAAAAATTGCTGGATTAGGATTTTACATGTCTAGGAAGCACTTCTGAGACCAGCTGCAGACACAGCAAGACGCCCTTGCAAACCTACAAACTGCAGACACAAGCCAACAAGCACAACATCATCTTACTCCTTCTGTCCAAGCAAAATGGCCAAGCCTAGAGAAGACATAATTTCTAACCCTTTAGTTGGAATCAAAGGTTATTTACGTGCTTATAGAGTGCTTGGTGAACACACAAGCTGAACTTTCCTAAAAATGTTGATACTTACATAAATAGTTTAACCTCCACTAATATTTTCTCTCTGTTGCAGGAAACTGTCCTTTAGACTATTCTTAACGGTAAATTAAAAACAGTATCTCAAAAGTTATTACACTCTATTTTACTGAAGAATTATAATATACCTAAAGCAAGAGACAGAAGTTCAATGTACGCCAAACATGTATTTAACCAGTTATAAATCACTATACTATTTCACCCATATTGCAATTTTAAAAAGTAACTGATACATAGTTTTGGGACGGAAAAATAAATTTCAAAAAATCAACTAAAACCCCTAACTTGCAGAAAAAAAAAGGTCTGCACCAATAGTAAAGGGAGTTCTTCAAGCTCTTTAACAAATGATCTAAACCAAACTGTTAGAACAGAGGAATGTGAATGACTAAACAAACCCTTCAGTAAACATTCCCCAGCTGCAGTTTTCAGCCTAATACCAAGTTAAAATGTGGAGACTCCATCCACCTTCTGCAAAATGATTAAACTTCAGAAGCAAAGCAACATTATAAGACATACATGACTCACAAACATAGTCACTGAAAACAAAACTCACTAGACATTTATCTCTTAAAAATAAAAAAGACACCAGGACTGGCACCAGTCTGCAATGCAAGAAAGACCATGTGATACTTAGACACTTGTGTATTAGTTTAAAAATAAGCTAGATAAGCATGTGATGAGTGACAATTTTGTACTTGACCTTTGCTTTAATAGCTCCTTTTCACAAAGTCCACATAGACATCAACAAAACTCCTAAAAGAAAGCTAAAACCTTACATCTCATCCAGTGTGTTGAAAATAAACCCTAAAACCAAAATTCTACATAGAAAAATAAGAACATATGTTTTGAAGGACAAATTCAGAAAAAAATTTTTTTCTTTAAAAAGCATTGAGCACTTCTTGTAAATCAAGCTGATGAAACTCAACATGTTAAGTTACAGAGACAGAAGCTTGGGGTGTATATTCCCAGTGGGAATATTTCACTCTGCCCAGCAGGCAAGGAATTTGGAAATAAGAATTCTTCTTTCCTGAGGCAGCAGTCCTACAAGATGGCACAGGAAATTCTTTTAAGTCAGGAAGTGAGGATGCATTCTGCATGGGACAAGAAACCCTTACTTTAGGGTATTACTTTCTGAAGTGTGAAACCACAACATTTACCTCTGGAATAAGGGTCCCCACCAACATTAAGCAAGTCCATTATTATCCATAGTGTTTGTATCTAAATCCTCCTAAGTTCTTCTGTTGCTATTTATATTTATTTAAGGTACCACAGAATCACAGAGTGGTTGAGGTGCGGAGGCACCTCTGGAGATCATCTAGTGCAAGCCCTCACTGCTCCAAGCAGGAGCAACTAGAGCAGGTCCAGATGGCTTGTCACTATCACTAAGGATGGACACTCCACAAGCTCTGGGCAACCTCTGCCAGCGTTCAATCACCTCCACAGCAAAAGAAGTTTTTTCTTACATTTAAATAAAATTTCTCGTATTTCAATTTGTGCCCACTACCTCTTGGTCTGTCCCTGGAGACTACTAAGAACAGCCTGGCCCTGTCCTCATTAGGCACACACATGCACACACTGAAAAGATCACCTTCACAGCCCTTTCCCTGGGTATGCTCCAGTGTCTCTTTATCTCTCTCTCATCAGAGAGCCCTGACCTTGACCCAGTACTCCAGGTGTGTCCCATGAGGGCTAGGCAGAGCAGAAGGATCATCTCCCTACACCCTCTGGAGACACTGTGATGAGTGCAGCCCTGGAGGCTATCAGCCACCTTTGCTGGCTCATGTTTATCATGCACTTTTTTTTGTGAAAACAAGCCTTAAAAATGTAGTTTGCCCATTCTGAACTGAAGGTAAGGAGATGTATGGCACAGAGCTTCATATTTTAGGCCTAACCTCACAGTTAGTCTTGTTTTTTACCTAAACATGTATCATGGCGTCAGTGGAGATACTAAGTTTCAGGAGCAAAGCTGTTAACCACATTCTTAGTAGCACAACACATTCTTTTAGGCTTCTTTCTTCACTTTCATTTAGTGTATTCAAGATACAGGGTAAAGACTTAAGAGTCCCCAACTACTCCTGATGTAGACACTAAGAATATTCCTAAAAATGGGCAACCAACAGTAACTCTGAAAAGAGGAATAAATCATTACAATTAATCATCAAAAGAGGTAAAAAATTAAAAAACTGAATTTTCATTTACCACCACCCCTCCAAGACTAACCATTCTTTACCCTGAAGCCAAAACCAAATATGGCAACACCAGAGAAAATTTCTCTCTGCCTCAAAAAAGTCGGACAACTAAACTCCATTTGTAAGGATAAAGCCTGTTTTAAGTAACACTGACACAATCCCGCCAACAGGCAGTCTGGTTTCTTGACTCCTTGAGAATGATATGCAAACAGGAAAGCACCAGCTTTCAGACTTGCAGTTCTGTCTGCAAGAAAGGACATTAACGAGAATCACACACGAAGTTCCACTTTCATCATACCAGGACTATTTCTTTTGGATTCACATTCATGCTATACAGGACAAGATGAGTCCCTGAAGACGTAAATAAGCCAAAGAAAAAAGAACAGATTAAACAGAGGTCTGAAGACCTGTCTCCTTCACATGATGATGCACATGACTTAATGCTACACTGCTGACTGTAACTGTCAAATTTAGGCTCATTCCATATAGACTTTTCATGTTTGGGAAGATGGTTTATGCAAACATGAGTCAGGAGCTCCATCGAACACCTGACATACTGATGTAAACTTTTACTTTGGGGAGTTTTATCTACCAATACACTTCATAGGGATAGAGAGAAACATCTGACCTTAATTTTCCAGACACGGTAGTTGGTGAGCACTTGACCGAAGTCTTCTGTACCTCTTGCTATACATCAGAGCAGAAGGGAATACAGAACACTTGTACAAGCCTCACTCCACGCTGCTCAGCAGAACTAGCATGCTGAAAGAAGTTATACAACTACCTTTTGTTAAAGTCTAAATATGGATCTAAGATCTTATACTACCACCTTTTTTTCTCCCTCTCAATTGAGTCTGGTCTTAAGGAAAACAAGGATGACAATCCAAACAAGGGAAATAATGGGTGATCTCTGTAAATGGAGGAGGAACATGTGAAAGATCTTCTCTAGTCAGGGAATTATCCAGTTCAGTTAATCCCAAACTCTATTAATAGTTGGGGTGGAACCAACTCCAGACACTTCTCAAATCTTCACTTCCGTATTTGATTTCTCTACTTGAAAAAAAACCCAAATGTCTTCTAGCTAAAAACTCAAAACAGACATGGTTTTCCACTCTCCCATAATTGGTATCCAGTTGACAGAGAAAGTAATTACCTCTTATGTGCCCGGACTTTGCAAGTCCCCACGTTTAGTGCAGCACTGCTGCACAGAGCTCTGCAGCAAAGGAGTCCAGAAACACCTCAGCATTTCTTGTGACCTGCTGAGAACCCTCAGTTTCTAAAGCAGCAACTTGCCCCGAAATAAATGATCCTGAAGGGACCTGAAACTCAGGAATTCAATCTCATTTGTACTAGAAGATAGTTAGTAAAAAAACACATGTGCTTCATTAGATACGATTCATCTTGGTACAGTGGAAAAAAAAACCCTAAAACAACTAGTCAAAAGAAAATTTAAAGCAAATATCTTAACAGGTTTTTGTTAAGACTCCCCGTTGGAAAAAAAACTTGTGTGTCCACAAAAAATTTACCATGTATTGCCTAAATTGCACAACTGGGGATAAGGGACCCTTCAAGTGCCTCTTTTAAACTTATTTATTCTTGGTGTAAACACTAACTCTTCTAACATGCATCTCGTAGTAAAAGCAAAAGGAGGCAGAACACAGACATCTGATCTTAGCATCGTACATTTTTTTTAGTATCTGAAGCACAAATAAAACTATTACTCAATTCAGTGTAACTTGTTTCTGCAATCTGGAATTTAATCTTTTTCAAGAATGACAATCAAGAACAATAATACAGAAACTATGCAAATTTTGAGATTCATCAATAACATTAACAGACAAAGAAATAACAGAGATTGTGTAAATTATCTAAAAAAGTAAGGGTCTTGTAAGCTAACAGGTTGAAAACTCACAGCTTATTTGAACTTCAGCATAAATATCAGAATTAAAGTGTTGGTTTTTTTTCTTCCTTTCCCATATAAATAAGCCATATAAAGAAAGATACTATCCCATACAAAACATCTGAAATAATATTAATAATCTTGGAACATGTTACATTGAATTTTATGCCACCTATTATCTTCCAAGCACAACCTTAATATTCAACTTCTCATTTATTATTTGCTTGGATTTTTTCAAAAGTACCTTTTCTTCAGTGATTTTGTTCTTATGTTCCATACTGATGATCACAGTTTAAATGCCCTATTCCTCTCTATTTTTCAAATCTTACAAATTCATACATGTCAATGAGATTATCATAAACACATGCCTTCGTGTACTCGATAGGTAATGCAAAATAAAGATTTTTTTTTTTTTTAAGCTATCTTGTGCATGGAAAACTCTTTTTGCATTAAAATTCTCTCTAGGTCAAGTCTAAGAACAAATTGAAGCACAAGATATTTCCCAAATCTGATTCTTATTTTTACACCTCCCTCAACACATTTCCCTGCCAGGTCTCCAAAAACAATTCCACCTTGACCTGAAAGGGCACAAGACACTTCAGACAAACAAGAAACACTTCAGTCAAACACTTTGACAAGATGTTTTCATTTTCAGTGGCATCTAAGAAGTCATACTGATGCCAGCAAAATAAGTTGGTTTCATTATTAGGCAACTAAAAGTTACCTGATTCTGCTGATGAGCAGTAAAGGCATGGGCACTTAGCTTTACACACTTAGGTTGTATAACACTTTAAAACAGGCCACTGAACCACCCAGAACTTTGAGTACATAAAAGCCCAGGCATTTCTCATACTAACTTTCAGCAAGATAGTATTTTTGAAAAACAATGGATTCTCCAGTGCTTGTCTTGTTTTTCTAGTTTGGGGCTTTTTTATCTGAAAAGTTGGGACTAAAGGCAACACAGTATCAATTGTAAGTTTGACATAGGAGCTTATTTCTCAGTCTTTACTGTAATCTGAGAAATGAATAAAATGTTTCCCAGTATTTTGTCCAGATTTCCCTTAGGAAATACATATGTGGGCGTTAAGAGAAAGGAGGCAGATGAATGTTCTGCTCAACAGGGAGGAATTTATCTCCAGCCTCAGAGAGCATACTGATGTCAGAATTACGGCTGTATGAAATTGCAAACAACTTCAAAACCATCTCTTCTCAGACAGACTACAAAGTGCAGCCTGTTGTGTGATCCAAAACCACTTCTGCAAGCAAGCATCTGCCAAAGAGGAGGCAGGAAGTCGCCTTACGATACTCTGCGCTAACCTGTAATCGGGTTCCAGGATGTTAAAACTGTCTCATCTTCTCAATCATCCCTCAAAATAATCAGGAATGTGGAATTTTACGGAACGAGCAGAAGTGCAGGAAACTACATATTATAGTTACACAAAGCAAAATCAAGCGTGGTTCCCCCGCCAACTCTCAGCCTTTCCTCCAAGTAGTTTTAAGTTGAAAACTGGTGATTGTGTCAAATTCTGGCGATCTTCCTCTTGGGTTAACAGAGTCACAGAACTGCGCAGTGTGGGAAGCCACCTAGTGACGGAGGAGCACAAGTATGCCTGGAGCTGCCCAAAGATTTAACGAGATGACGCAGTTGGAGCATGTGATTACAGCTGTTTTTCTCACTGGCTTGCAAGTTGTGTAGTATACTAGAGTTTAGAGAATTGCACAGTGATTTCTGGCAAGTTTTATGAGTCTTACTAAGTCTTGTAAATGAACTGTGAAATAGCAAATTTTCTCAAGATGAGATGTACAAGAGCAAAAAGAATTGTATCAAAATGTATAAGGAGAAGGTCTGATGCAAATTTTAAACTCATGGTGGCACTATGCAGAAAAAGTTCAAATTTGTGAGACTGGAAGGAAATAACCTAAGGGAGACAAATGCGCAAAAATGGAAACAATCAAAACAAACTATTTTCTTCTAACTTGATGCAGAAGTAATTCAGCAAACTTGAAAGAGGAAGTTTTCATGACCCAGAAAAAATAGCTGTAGAATTTACATGTACTTAAACAGCATTTTTCAAAAATTGAGAGCTCACAAAGCAGGATGAACACAAAACACTGCACAGCAAGATTTCCAGGCCAGCAGTGCTCAGTGTGTACAAACAATGCGCCATCATGATTTTTGCCTATGGCAAAAAACTTTACCAACATGTACCTTCTGACTCCACTGAAAAACCTCACTGCATGAGAACTGCGTATAATAGAATTACGAGAAGAGCCAAGTGGACAATGCAGATTTAGATGTCAGTTTACTTCATCAAATAGCACCACTGAAGCAACAGGCACAAAATCAATCATCATAACAACAGGGAAATTAAAAATAAGTGTTACAAGTGGCAGTATTAGAACATAGCATGAAATTGCCAGCGTACGTCATTCTGAATAGCAGAATAAAGCCAAAGAAACAACTATTTACAGGAATAATTCTTAGGTGTCATATGTCAGCAAACTTAATGAAGGATTGGCTGAGTATTTCTTGGAATAGGACAGGATGCATGCTGTTCATTAAACACATGCTTCTCCTAGAGCCATTCTAACAGCATTAAACAACAGCAATGAAAAATACAATCTGAGAAAGGAATACGAGTTTTCGAGTCATACCACAAATGATGTCACAGGTATTTGATGTACTAATGAGAAAAGTCCTTTAAAGACTCTTTGAATTCTCTAATTTTTTTTTTCTCTCAGAATTACTCTTGGCAGAGGATCACACTCTAATCCATACAGGGAAAGTAAAGAAGCCCAGCTCAGGATTACTTTGCCATTGAAAAAGACAGCATGACATCAGAGAAATTCAGATGCTATAGCTAAGGGGTTTCACAAGTTCTGTACTTGAAGTCCCAGGGACAGAACTGAAATTCAAAGAAGTGAGTTCAAGCAGTGAAGACTCTAAAAATGAGAAAGAAGTAGCATTGTAAAGAGAGTAATAGTGGCAGAAGGTATGTACAAAGCTGAAAAACAACAGTCTCAAAGCATAAGAGAAAAAACTTTCTTACAGGCAAATACTTACTGAAAAGTTTCTATCCTCATTATATATTTAATACAGGTATGCAATAAACTTCTTTTGTATAAACATATTTCTTTCTGTGAGGGATCATCTTGAATTCAAGACCATCTTCCTTTCAGGTTAGCATGGTAGCAGACACTTACTCTAGAGGGATCTGCAAAACATCTACATCATATTCACTATTCATCAAAGCAATTTTGTGTAATATAGATCAACACAAATGGCAGAAATACCATGGACAAGAGGAGGAGAAATTGAAGACATCAACAGCTTCCATCTTCCCAGCAGTAGAAGGGAATTTATCATACTAAACTCCAGACAGTCACACGAATCTGGCTAGGCCTGATACTTCTGTGGAATGAAGAGGACTACAACTATCTCCACCAAGAGAGAGAAAGGGGTACCTCCTCCTCCTGCCCTCAGCTGTTGATTTCCATGAGCAATTAACCCCTGTAAGTTGCACCAGCCGATGGAGGTTTCAGCACTGAAGGAGGTATGAGTCCACCCCACAAAACGAGCTGCAGAAGACAGAAATCAAGCTGCTCAAGAGGGAGGAAATGGTCCTTTCCTGGCCCGATCCACTTACTTTCTTTCCTGCCTTTTTAAATGACCTGTCTGCATAAGCTGCTCAAGGAAACTACCTCATAAAACACACCACTTTTGTGCACGATGAAGCACAGGTGAGCAGGGACATTCTCAGGGGACACAGACCCAAGACAGACACACAGAACAGAAATGACTACAAGCACAGCAGCTGGTAAGGTCAGAATGCGAGCCACACTGACATATCACCTCTTCATGATAAACAATACAATTTTCCCAAGTTTTCTGTGAAATTGCTACCATGAGGCACCTAGAGATTTTGTAGCACTTTTTGTAGCAGACCATCACATATAATTTTATACTCCTTCTACAAATGTAATAGCAATAATTGCAAGAAATTAGTAATAACTGAAAAAAGAGAGAAATATTTCAGAGAGTGTCATCAATATGCCATTTAAATATCTAATTAAGAAATAATGACCTTAGATGTGAGTTACAGTAAGTTGCAGTGGAAAGAGACCTAAGGCAAAAAAGCAGATTGTTAAGACTTTCTGTCATAAACAACTGGTTTTCCTTTTCCCTCAGTTACAGCAATGTGGTTTCTGCAAGTTTTAGACTACTAGCTTTTCAGATTTTATTATTAAAATTAAAAAACCTAGATAAACACAACTATGTCATCCATAATTCTCATTATGTAAATTGTTTTGTGAATTGTGCCAAAACAGAACAGATTGATATCTGTTACATGCACATTTGAAATACATGCTTGGTAGACAGTATAGCTAAAACCTAAATGTATGAACATCCAAACACTGATTAAAATACAAACAAAGAAGCCTGATGCAGAGGTTTCCTTTCAAAAACATATACACTACCTTTCTAGACTTTTTACCTTCCCTGTTTCTGAGGGTAACTGACACGATAGGCTCTAGCATGTCATCAGTGCTTGAGCTAAGTAGCTATGAAAAGTGCCCATTTAAATATTATAAGGTAAGGTAGGGCCAAAGTAATTATATATAGCTTCATATTTCCTGGAGAGTTCACTCTAAGCATTTATCTTGAACTCCACTAGAAGTAAACACAACATGTGTTCATGTAATGTGTAATTATATACCAACTGTATTATTGTAATCTGAAGAAATACTATTTTGCCTCTCCAAGCATAATAACAAATGCAAATCAAAAAATGTTTTCATCTTGTATTCTAAAAATCAAAATCTTCTTTTGACTGCAGCACCATTTACATGAGTACCTTGAAAAGTAAAACATTAAAATATGGAAAATGTGTATGCTATTAATAAACAAACTAAATAAGGTAAATCAAAGATATGGAATTCATCCTTGTAAGTACTCAGTCAAAGATTGTTGAAAGATAGGAGCAGATTTGTAATTCAGACTCACTATTCCTTCAAAATGGGGACAGCAATATTTTACAGGGCAATTTGAAAACATTTGTGTCATAGCTGGATAGACAAAAATATACAAGCAGTTGCCAAAAAAACAAGTCTATCACTGTCAAACAGTAGGTGATCCCATTTTTCACATGCCAGAAAGATTTTCATTTTCCATCTCTTTATATATTTTTATCTAGAGATAACTTCGTACTAAGGAATAGATTTCAGTTCACAAGAGTAAACACAGAAAGCCAAAGAAATAGCTGTTCTGCTGAACTGATGAGATTATTACTGAAATATCCCACGAATTTCAGCACAGAAAGGCACTGGCTTCACACACTCTCACACTTAATCAACAACATCTTTATCTGAGAAATAAAAGATATTTTGATATGGTTTCAAGATAGTGACTCCAGAAAATTTATCCCTGTTACAAAGAAATCAGAGGTGATGTGAACGCACAAAGCATTTTCAAAGGTGGACCCACAGATACAGATAATGTTTGCTGAATGCCACAAAAAGGTAGAAATCTAGCTCAGACAGTTCAACTAGCCAAAAATCTGGACAGGCAACACAGGTCAGTGCAAAGGCTCAAGGATTTAGCAGTGACACTTAAGGCTTCTTTTTATTTAACAAACAGTAATTTGTTACTGTAATTAGATCATGCTTCCCAGGGCATACAGAAAAAGCACAAATAAAGTCATATATTAATGTATGTGAGTGGTAATAAGGGAGTTCAAGCCATACCGACAACAAAGATACATGAGTAGGAGTTGAAGCAGACACAGAATTAATTAACATGAGGAAGAACAAGTCTTGATCCCATTAAAGAGAGCCATCTAGGTGGTAATGTGGGTTATGAAATTGGCACTAATGAAGATGAGACCACAAGGAGTAAAAGATTTTTCCCTAGACCTAAATGAAGCTGTAATGCAAAATGAATTTGAGAACATTTCTCTTTCTTACTTCAAACTAACAGAATAATCACATTAGGAGATTAGTTTAAAAATTTATGCCTTTTCTCCAAACAGTATTTAACATGCTTTTCTACTACTATTACCTGGCTCGTTCCAGTAAGATGATGACCTGTACAATACATACTTCTGACATAAATAAAAGTGGAACTGATTTAACCAAATGCCTTAAATTCAAAGCAGAAAATTATTTTGGAGTACAGGAACAAATCATGGTTCCTACATTCAGATCAACTAATATGACTGCAGAACTTCCCAGTATTAAGAAAGCTATCCAGGCACTGTGACAACCACTGGTTTTTAACTGCCTGTTTTACAGGAAAAAAAAAAGAATAATTTATTTGAAAAATGTTGAAAAGTGTTTTCTAAACAGTAACACAGAAAGCAAACAATACAGGAAGAAAAGATCACTTATTTCTTAGGGGGAAATTACAGAGGCCAATCTACAGCTTGTATGGGACACTGGGACGGTAAGGACTTCCTATGGAAAGGCACGTGGAAAAATGAAGAGTCACTAACATATCTTTGCGTGTCAGAGAAGTCTGGTAAGTCTCTTGTGCCCCCATTCTGGTAACTCACCATAGTACCTGCAAACATACTTGGAAACTCTGAAACACGTCACTCCTGGGACGTGAGCTTTTCTCTAGAGTCGCAGTCTGTTGACAGAAACCACCAACTATCATGGTAAATTAAACAAATAGGTTGGATTTCCCAATGAGAAAACAACAACCCACAGGACAATCAAAATTAACAGTAGGAAAAAACTGTCCATTACTTTAAAAAAAAAACTACATAAAAAAAGCACCAAACATTGAACGAGACCCAGGTCCCTGGGAAGAGCAACACCTTTTTAAGGACAAACATGCTGCAGTACAAAACCTCTGAGCTGGCTCACAACTGACAGAAGTAGCACCTAATTTTCACGGATACTTCATATTTAGTGGGGTTTTGTTTTGGTTTATTTTTAATTATTATTATTACAGACTGCACAGTGTAGTGGAGACACAATATGTTTATCCCTTGATAGGAGAGATCTGATTCATGCAAACAGCTGAGGACACTCAGGTACAGCAGCAGTCTGGGCAAAACAAACACAAAGTGACGTGCATATGTAGGCACGCATTTGTGTGCAGAAAAAGTACAGGACAAGTTCACAGCTACACAAGGACAGAAGTCTTCAGGTCAGGAATTTTTTTTCCTCAGTTTCTGAGATAAGAAGTAATCAATAAAAGAAGTCTCAAGTCAAAATTACCAAATTTGACACCATCTTGAGTCAGGAAACAAAGACATAGATATATGGGTATGAGAGATGTCTTAACAATCAGCACTTTTGGAGACTTCTGAAAATAAAGTGGTCCTTCTGGACCCTCAGAAGAATAGTTCCAGCTGGCAGATGTCCATGTACATAAAGGAATTCATCCTACTGGATAGGGAAAGGGGTTAACATGAGCCATCAAAGACTCCAGTGCTTTGGAGAGGAGGGAATATACAGGCTCCAATAGAACTTTTCTTCCCCCGCAGTTACAGAGGAGGACAAGGCTTCATTAAAACCCCAGCTGGAAATGGTCATTCAGCACCACCTGCCACAGCCCCGTGGGCACCCCCAGGCCCTCGCTGACCTGCCCAGCCTCAGCTGCTGCCTCCACAGCCTGCTCTGCACCAGGAGCCCCAGTGAAGCTCAGGCCTCTGTTCCCAGACCTGGCTTGAGCTTAAGTACCACGCCTGCCTCCAGTTCTACACTCATCTCCGACCTGCGTTATTTGTACTCTTCTCCCCAGGCCTGTCTCCACCTCACATCCTTTCCATCCGGACTGGAGCCCCTGGATATACCCAGGCTGTGGGTGATCATTTCATCACCCAGGCACATGGCGTGACTGAGGGCTGTCCTGTGCAGGGCTAAGAGTCGGACTCTGTCCTTGGGGGTCCCTTCCAACTCAGCATATTCTGTGATTATGGAATTTCCTGTGTCTAGGACTGCTGATGGGGTCCTACTACCAGCCCCCAGCTTTGCCACACTGCTCAGGCCCCATGGCACCAGGTGTCCTGCCGGTGTGGGCATTGCCTGTGCTGGTGCCACCCTCATGTCCCTTCTTGGCTTCACTCATGGAGAAGCCCTGCTAATGCTGCTCCCAAATGCTATCATTTAACACTATCAGATAAACATATTTTAAAAGAGGAAATCACTATTTTTAACAAAGTCTTTTTTACTATTTTTAAGACCACCCAGTGTGATCCCAAACTCACCTCTTAATAAAGAGCACTGTACCAAAAAATATTCTTCAAAGATTTCTCCAGTGTCTACACAGAGAAAACAACTCAGCTCCACTGTGGTGTTGGTACTAAAAATTGACATAACCAAACTACTAAGGCAAAGCTGATAAAATTAATACAGTCAAATCACAGTGACTAATACATTCTGTGTCTCGTTCTTCATTCATTACATTTTTATATTTTCAGAAACTGCTGAGCACTGCTGGCTTTCTAAAGCTATGCTTTGTTTTTCAAACCCAGACCAGTACTCAAAAAAATCACCTACAATACACAGCTGGAGAGGCTGGGAAGGCGGAAAGGGAAGAGAAAGACAGGAAAACCCAAAATTCTGTATTTCAGGAGAGGGAAGCAGGCGATATAACATAGATTGAGATAGGAGTTAATTTAGGTGTCTTATACAACTACTTTATTTGTTTCAGGCCTTGAGAATGCTTTGGCATTATCAAGTAATATTTGACTTTCTTCTCCATGGAATAGATATGTTGTTGTGGTTTCCAGTATTTTTTTATATAGTCTTATGGTAGAAAATACGTCTTCTATTGACCTGAGAACAGCAAGAACTACTAAGCAATGTAATTATTGCTTGCAAACTATCAGGTTCTAAAGGAAAGGGGTTCTGAGGGTAACTTCTTAGGAGATGTCAACAGCCTGCAGTTTGATCAAGTTGGGAAATAACTGTTTTTTGAAAATCCAGTATAAAAATACATCTGATCAAAACATATTTTAAAAAAATTTCAAATGGTTGCTACCCTCATCAGTTACCTAATGCTAAGTGTATATACCCTACAGTACCCTTGTATTAACCTCTATAATTAAACTAGTAATAATCTGATATTTGAAATAACAGTATTTATTATTTTCCTATCTTAAATTCATTACTATATATCATAATACATGAACAAGACCATATCTCAATTAGCTTACAATCTTGACAACATCTACAACTAAAAAGATTTTATAACACTAGACTGTGATAAATATTAATGGAAAAGGAAAATTTATACCGTCTGAAAGTCAGACACAGCCAAATGTAAAAGAATAGTTTTAATCATGGAAAGGATTTTGATGGGCACAAACAAGATGTTCACAGGAAAGACAACAAGGGAAAGAATTTAGAACACTTGATGTAACTGCACCAGAAGAGCTTATATCCAGACTTCAAAATCAATCCACGCACGAAAACACAGTTCAAAAAGGTATTATAATTCAGCAGTATGACAAAATGTCACCCATATATTTACCAGAAGTTTGAGGAGGAAAAACTAACCATACTAAGCCTTGAGCTGTATTCTGACCTAAACAGCACACTAGGTTTCACAGGAATTATGAAGGCCAGATCACTAAAAGACAATGAAGTAAGAAAGAAGAGAGTATCAAAACTCTTCTATGAAATGTTTATGAATGTACTAATCTAAACTCAGAACTGAGATGCAACACTTTTTTTTCATTCTAGGCACTAAGTTCACACCTACCCAGGATGCCCAAAGCAATGCATTTTAAATTTTACCACCAGGGAAATTACTACATAATTGGGAAGATGGGAAAATCAGAAGAGGACTTGTGTGATTTTTATTGTTGCTGCTGCTTTGATTCTTTTTTTAAATAAATTGACAAAATGGAAGGATACCAACTGGTGTTGATAAAAGGAAAGCAGCAAGGGAAGGAAGATTAAAATAGAATTCCTCAAAGTAGGAGTACAGAACAGAAAGATGCTTGTAGTCTTACGAGGAAACGGGCATCTAGGGTTGATTGACAGGAGAGAGTACACTGCTCGAATGAATAAAAACGAAATAGATACATGATGACTCTTTACAACAGGTTAGAGGGGCAAGACAGAAGTAACTGTATCTAATTTAGCCATTGGTACACGTGGGCTGACAATCACATCAGACAGATCTTAACGATGTTCACAGACCCTAACGAGTTACTAACAATATTCTGGAACTACCACCTTGGAAATCAAAAAAAACACGGGGGAAGAAGCCTATAAATGCTCTTTTCTTCTCGTAATCAAATAAGCAAGGATTTATTTTCCAAAATTAGTGTAATTTAACATTTTAAACTACTTAAAAGTGGTCATCCTGCCTCCTTCTGTGTAGCTTAGGAGTAGTACACTAGACCTGCAGAAAGAGATAAATGGAGTTCCTTTGCAGTACTGAATGTTTTGTAAGCTTCGAAGATTCTTACCCCGTATTGATGGAAATAATTTCTATCAGTGGATTCTTCCTAATCTTCGGCAAATCCAGTCGCGCTCCTCCCAAACGTTTTCCATTATCCTTTTTCTGACCCAGCAGTCTCACAGAATGACCTTCAAATTAAGCAAAAAAATGCAGTCAATACAAAGAACAAGTCTCATCATAGTTGTTTTGATTTGTTCTTCTTAACAGAAGTAGTGTTTATATTTCAAAGACTGAAAATGAGAATGAGATGTAATAATATATTCCCACCAGCTGGAGCAGTTAAAAAGAGACACTGACAGGTAAAATAAATCATCTTAAAATGAGCAAATTATTTCATCCAATTATCTTTTCACACTTGCATTTTCTGTTTTATATGATTAAAATTATCTAAGCAGTCTCATTTTCAGATTCTCTAGCAAATAACAACATAGCAATAATATTCAAATGCGTTGTATGGCAGGATTAAAAGATTCTTCCCCAAAATTTCATTCAACCTAAATTAGTAGGTAATATATAACTAAGTACCTTTTTAGCTTATTATATGGAGAATCAACACATTTCAAGGTTACCTGACTCTGTAAGTCTGAGAGAAAGTGCTGCAAAGCATATCCTCACACGTCCATGGCTAAGCTGACTACCAAGATTTGCACATATTCCTCCCACACCAGGGCAAGTGCAGGTCAGAAAACTGCCTCACAACTACCTTCCTGAAGCCATTAATATTCAGAGAGTAAAATACAAATAATTTCACCAACTGCTGACAACCGTACATCAGTCATACCACGACAAGTCCTACATTTAAAGAGCACAAATGACAGGGTTCACTAATATTCAGAAGCAAGAACTAACAATGAAGAATCAAAACAATTGTGTGTTATTGCATAAGTGTGGAGGGCTGTGGGCCCTTGGCGCAGGAGCCCTCTGCACTCCCTTGGAGGAAAAAGGCTTGAGGGCCAAAAGAATCTACCCAGAGATAAGCAACCTTCCTCCGGGTCATGGTGAGCTCCCAACATGCCTTGTTTCTTTATGGTAATAGCATGTACCCTGTTGGCTAATTGGTTTCTACCCCACTCCCTGCCTTTCCCATATAAACCCCTGCCTCTACCCCTGCAGCAGGGAGTTTTCATCCCTGCCCTCCCTTTCACAGAGGCTGGACAATAAAGGCTGTCTCTATGGAACTGCCATATGAGGCTCCTGTCTGTCCCTACGTTCACTTGGGTGATTTCACAAAGAGCTGATATCCCTTGTAAGTGAGAAGTCGCTACACTTGCTGAAATCACCTGTTGCCCAGGGAAGTTGCTGAAACCCTTGGAGAAGCTTTTCCCTGGGGAGACGCTTTTCTCTAGAAAAGTCACAACGCACTGAGTTGTCCACCACTGGACCCCAAAAGCGACACAGAAAATAGTCTAAAGTGTGCCCAAGATAAAAGACTTGTATCATTTACTCCACAAAGCCTCTAACAGGCACATGAGAGAGACAGCAAGTGAAAACTAATGGTAGATACCTGAATAGAGCTGAAACGCAACAACTCAAACTGGCAGGACGAGAAAGCATGTGTCTGTTGAACTTGGAAAACTCCCTGATAGTAAATTCTACAGCTTCAACCCACTAAATATTTCAGGAAAGAAAAAACTAACCCTAAAACAGGAGAGCAGTGAGAGGAATGCATCAAACCGTAAAGTATGAGTTGAGCTACATCCAGCACAGCAAAGCCTATGACCAATTCAAATCAATTAAAAGCTGTGTTACACCAAAGCTCCTAAATTATGATACCAATAGCTATTTACAAAATTAATTCCTTCATCAGTCAATGGCTTTCTTCACTGCCTGTTTTGAGGAGTCATAAATTAATTTTTGAATAATGTAGCATTCATGCTTCAAATTTATTTCCTTGATAGTGCAACAACAGCCTGGAAAAAACCCAGCTACTTCTAGAATAACATCTTCCTCAAGTTTTTTTGAGATACATAAAAATTCTCGATCAAAAATGTGATCTAATGAACAAGTGAGCAGGATTGACCTGATAGCATAAAGGTTAATACCAACAGAAGACATAATGGTTAATACTGATAGAAGACATCATAATGTCAACGGGAAACAAAGGGCATTATTTCTGCAGTTGCATTTGACAAAAATTTCATTACATCCTGTGGTGGATTTAGCAATATGGTGCTTGTGCTACTAGCATTTGCTAAATTATTCACTTCTACCTCTTCCTGAGAATAACAGCAATATTCTTGTCTCTATATACCATCAGTTATTTTCCAATCTTATGCTTCATTGAGAAGCTGCAAGCATGGCACCGTTTTATTTACTTGTATAGCAAAAGTGATTGTCTTATATAAATCATAAAAATTAAACTAGAAACAGAGAACATTCCTTTTTGTATTTCTTAATACTGTGGTTTATTTGGAATAAACCAGTTTATCTATTTTTTTAAATATTCAACTGCATTACCATATTAAAGGTGTATTTGGATTTACAGCTCAAAATACAGTGGAACGATTCACAGTAGTCTTAAAACAATCAGGCTTAACAACAACAAGTTACCCAAAATTTAAAACTCACACACTTAGAATTAGGGTCAAAGCACCATTCTTAAGTTTAAAAAACAAAACGAAAACAACAAACCACAAAACCAACCTGTCCCCCTCCCCAGGTAACATCTCAGAGCGCAGAATCAGGGAGGCCTCATCTCCTCGGAACATGGACCCTCTCAAGGAACAGCCCTGTGAGCTACTGCTCTCTAACAGGAATTTAGCTCACACTCTCCCCTTCTCATACTGAGAGCATTACTCAAAACAGGCAACCACCCCCAAAAACACCCCCAACAACATTAGGACATTCTACACATAGAATATAACTTACAGGGAGAACAAGACTGAGCTTCTCCTGTCATCAGAGACTTCCTTTACTCAGGAAAGAAACCTCAGTTCTGTGACCATTTCCCATATGATCCACTGAATGCTAACACCCACCCCAAACCAGCACCTGAGCTCAGGAAATCTATGGCCTGGCAATCAAATACAGCAGCTTATTCTCACATAAAACACATTTCCCATATTCCTTCTGAATGACGCTGAAGTTCCAACTAATATGAGGCTTGTGAAACCTGTGGGGTACTCAAGAATAACAACAGTACTTTTCAGTCCAGACACTAGAGGCTAAAGAAAATGCCTCTAGTGGGAGATGACTTTTAGCAGAGAGTTTAATGCTTCCAGAAAGCAAGCAGCACAGGTACATCCAACTACTGTGACCTGTGTTGCAGGCACACTTAATTTTTCTGCTTAAGAAAAAACCCCCCCTCGATTACAGTATTTGTGACCTTAAATCCTTTTCCCCTTACTCCATAGAAGGACTATTTTGTTTCATTTTAAGTAATCACTAAAGCATCTGTTTACAGAATTGTTACTATTAATAAAACATAGCTTGATAAACACTGAATCATACTTTTTCACATGCTGTAAATCTTTTTTCCCTCATACTTATTTCAAGAAAACTTAAATATTTTGCCATCTTCAACTAGGAAAAGGCTAAATAACTTTTTTTTTTTTTAGATTGTCTAACCAGCACTATTAAAGCCCAGACCAACATCAAGTTTAACAGAAAAAGTAGTAATTTTGAATCTCATTCATTACCTCCTTTCAAAGCTTAGAATGGGACAAAACACTGCAATTAAGCTTTACTTCTAAAGCTCTTTATCTGATTAAGTTACCTTCTCTCTGACTTTACAGGTTGCATAACTTACCTAAGCAAAGCAGGTGTCCCAAACTTAAAAAGAGTCTTTCTCTTCATGTTTGTTTTGTTTCCTTCTTTTTTTTTTTTTAAGTTTTGTAGAACATTTTTGAAAAATGACTTAATCACAAGTCTGTTACCATAATGATGAGTGCTCCCTCTCAGATATCAAACAAACACCACTCCTTTTTTGAGGGCTCACTCTACAATGCAAGCTTTGAAACACAGCCTAAAGACAAACAGATCTAGTCAGGTTAGATAGGAAAGCCTAAAGGATCTGGGCCTATTAACTCTACTTCTGCTATAAAAATAACTTTTCTACTTCCACATCATCTAGCAGCAGATAAAATTCCATTAAGAAAAAACAAAACAAAACCTGAAAAAGTTAATTAGTGGTTTAGGTCATGCTTCAGAGCAGTTTTTCACTCATTAGTAGATAATTAATACAGATTACAACATAACAGAAGTACTAACCAAGTCCAGCAAGGACACTTGTAGAGCAGAATCAATCACAGCAAGTGCAAACGAAATCAAGCTACGAACAATTTAAAATGAATCAGAGCTTTCTAGTTTTCAGAACTATTTAATGTTAAACTCATCTTTACATAGGAGTCAGTAGACGCAATTCACGTTACTTGGCACTATCTGCAAGAAGGATGAGGTTGGAATGAATTAATCAGGGTATTAAATCCTACCGTTATTCTAAAAGAGGGCATTTAAATGTGTCTAGTTTGATAATTCAGTATGCAAAATGAAAATTTTTTAAGGTATTTATTTTCACTTGTTAAAAAGGACACCAAGAAGCAGCACAGTTTTAATTGTATGTACATATAACTTTAATCATAAATGTATGGGCTTCAAGATTGATGGAGAATGCCCAATCTTGAAATACAAATATATGAAGGGAACAGGTAATGGAATTTATTTGTCATAAGATTATAGTATTAAATGTCTTGTGAACCTCAGGCTACCATCAGATCCCTGTGACCCAGAACCACAGAAGCATGTTAATGAGGACAAACAGATTCAAATGGGATTGGTATTTCTCCAAGTTTATTACAAGAATAAGTGAGGGGGAAGTGGCCTGGCTTAGTCAATTTTAGTCAACTTCACCTGGCTATCAGCATTTTATCAGATATTAGTAGATCTATATTATGCTTAAAAAAATTGTTACCTTCACTCTGTCTGTAGGCTGGCATCCCACAAGAACTGCAGGGAAATTATATCTGCTTGGAAGATGGAAGAGGGCACCCACTGAGGGTCCCTCCCCATCCCTGCACACCCCCCTGGTGCTACACAGTGCGACTCTGAAACACAACTCGCAGCCAGACACAGATTTCCTAGCTGTTAGCTTCCAAGTTCAGTGCAGGTATCTCAAGCAGCTCAAAACCGTGATTTTACAGAAAATCCTCAAAGATGCAGGAAACCGCAGCCTTGGCAGCAACAATTTCTATTGTTTTCTGCTTTTTCTGTTACCCATTCTTTCCCTTTCCCAGTTATACCACTATGCTTAGAGGTTATTCACCATTTCCTGAAAGACACTTTTTTCCTCACAACACAGCTGCCAATGCACTGTTCTGCACCTCTCAGATGTCTCTCACCAACCTGTCTGATCTTCCCCAGCATCTTTAGGGAACAGGATTAAGCACTATTTCATGTACTCTTGCACACATTTCCTTCCACCACTGTTTAGTTCTTAATGAATAGAGAGTTTCCTTTCCTCAAGGTTAGCACTGGAAAAAATAGCACACAGGAGCAGTGTAGCTAAGGAAATGAAGGTAAAAGCATAAGAAGGGAAAACAAAGTAATAAATTTCTTCAAAGAAAAATGAAAGGAAAAAGTGTAAAGAACCAAAAGCAGTAATTAAGACTGAAAGAAGCATCACGCAAGGGCAGACCATAAGCTCCTCTCCCATTTTTTCTCCCTGCCCTGCAGCACAAACATGCTGTCCCACAGCAGACATGACTGATTTCAAAGGAATTCCCAAGCTCCCCAGAGCAATCACATGCTGTCAGACACACACAAGTGCAAAAACAAGGACACTAATTGGTTTAGGACTTTGCTGTGTGGATGCTCCCACCCAAACTAACCCCAGCTGGCCAGCAGCACACTGGCATCCCTGAATAGCATCAGTGGGATTTCCTGTCTCAAATATATACAGGGAGCAAAGCACAGCCAAATCTAACTGAAAGGTATATGCCCTGCTCTTGTCCAAGCAACTAATATGAAGTACTCCTCTTCTAGATTCACTGAAGATGGGAATGTTCTGTAACAGTCAAACTCCTTCATCTGGTGTAGGCAGAAACTAAGTCCATTACAAGAGACAGGGAATAATTCAGATTAATGCTGTCAGAGTTACTGATCTTTCCTTGTGTGTCATTGCACCATGCCTTAAGCCAGGCACCCAGTCCCATTAGGATGCTGACAGCAGGTGGTATGTTTGATCCAGTCTCTGCATTCAAAACTCTTTCACAAAAAGATTGCCTTCCACCCTATACCAACTCAAAAAGCTTCATAGAAGTGTGCAGGCATTACTAAGCAAACAGCACGTATGTAACTAGCTTGAAATACAGAGAACTACTAAGTGTTGCACTTGGAATTAGTACCCAACAAGAATACTGCTTTGGAAGACTCTGGAATATGAGTGTCGCACTGGTGAAGACAAGAGCTTTTTAAAATTTATTTAACATAATTTCAAAAACAAGATATTCAGTAGAAAAGGTCCGCAGGTGTCCCAGATTGCTGAAATTCATACACCGCTTTCTCTCCATTAAACATGCAATACCTCTTTATTCTTGGTATGTCTCCAGTGCATGATTCAATCATAATAATATCTGTAAGCACTAAAAACGTACTGTACAACAAGTCACACAGAAAAAGAGATAACTATTAACAAGGAATTACTGTCCATGTAAAAATTTCACCAAGTTAAATTAAGAATATAAGTATTCAAGAACATTTTTGACACATCCATAGTACATTCCTCTATCACAGCAAAAGCACTTGAAATGCCCTATTAAGGCACTATTTCTTTTTTCAGGATTCAATAGTTTCACCTTACTTATTTTGAGATCATGCAATGTTATTGTCTTTCTCGAAAAGTGCCTGAACGTTAAATCTCCTGTGAGCTCAAAATGCCAGCTACAATTCCACAGCTCAGAAGGACAATACTAAGAATTGACTACAGGAAGAGTTCCCCTGACCCGGTGTCCTCACCTCTCTGTGAAGAAATGCATTTGATTAGGATCAAAGATTCTGCTCAAAACCTCAGGAGATCCCAGAGAGAAACTTCCAAGGGAAAAGACATTTTGAATCAGATAAAACAGGAATTCTGAGGAAGGGAAGTGCTGAAAGGAGGATTGTCAGAGCCAGCTGCAGCAGCACAAGTAACTTGCCTCATGATTTGGGGTGTGCAGGCTGAAGAGAACAAATTCAGCCTTAGAGTGAAACGCTGAGCTGAACTTCTTGCTGTATGCAAAAGCAAGCTTTTATGAAATTCCCCCAGTCTGAAATGAGATACTCTTTACATTTACCAGCCACGAGGATTCTCTAACAGAGCTAAATCCAGCTGAGTCTAACCAATGTGAATAGGACAGAAAAGTAGGAATGCTGCAAGACAGTCAGTCATTCACTCAAAGTGTGGAAAAGAGCACATACGGTTCTGTAAGAAAAGGCACCTTTTCCGTGCACATTACAGGCTCACTTAACAATGAGCACTCACAATTTTGCTACTGAGATTTTCAATCTGTTTCCCCCCCAAGTGCTGGTTTTCTTCTTCTGTGGCACTACTTATCTCCCATTCAGTTTCTGTGAGCTACTTACAAAATAAAGTCATAACAATGTCAGTCATAATAGGGATAGTCCGTTCTATCAGATTTATAAGTGAAACCAATGAAATAACTACACTGAGAAAAATAATTACAAAACCTGTCTAAAGTCCTGGATCATCTCACACACCTAATAGTCACTGCATGCCCAAAAGCATCTGAACAGGCACAGCAAAAACAGCAGTAAACTTTCTTGTAAGAACAAAAACCACTTGATGGTAACAGAAATCTCTTGTCCCAGCAGGGAAGATTTTGATGTTGAGCCACATCATTATTGATGTTTTACAAAAGAAATTAAAATCCGCCTTTGCAGAAACAGTGTCTCCCACAATTACTGTATATTCCTCATCATGCTCTACAGGTGTATTTAAATTACAGTCTACAAAGCTGAACTCTCCAAACTGACACTGGCACAGATCACGGTATGACTATTTTGAACTCATCAGTACCTTTCAGTACATCACACTTTTAGCAAGCAATCAAAAAGGGGCAATCAAAACGCAACCTGGTGCTCTCGCTGAAGCATCTGGCTGCATGAAAAAAAACGTCGTTTAAAAGCCATACAGTGGGACACCTTCCAGCCACGTCCTTTATAAGCCAATGCTTGTTGTCAAAGTAGCTCTCAAATAACTTAAGGAAAAAAAAGAAAAGCTACTGGTTTGAGTAATGACACTCTTTCTACCCATAATGCTTTGCTTTTAGATGACAACAAAAAATTTATAATTTTGTTTAAATAGGAGTATCTCCAAAATGTCCAGTCTAGGGGACATAAAACAGGGGAAGGGGGTGACACGTACCACATTATGCCATTAACCTGAGTAACTGATACATACGAATGGGTGATGGATGAATCTTTTAATCACAGTTGTGGCCCCAAGTTACTGTCTCAGTGTACCTCTGTATATTGCCCACTGAAAACATGATTTCAACCCCACCCAACTTTCTTAAGCCTGTCAAACGCAGCCCCTGGCACAAGTTCATAGGATCATAGAATGCTAGGGGTTGGAAAGGACCTTAAAGATCATCTAGTCCCAACCCCATTGCCATGGGCAGGTACATCTCCCACTAGACCAGATTGCTCAAGGCCTTATCCAACCTGCCTTGAATGCAGTTTTTCCAGTTAGTACCTTTACTTTTCCACAATCTCAGTCTAAAAGACAATTCTTCCGCCTAGAACTAGCGTTAGGGATGTGGTACTGCTCCCGGGGGGTGTGGAGGGGGCTGCAGGGGCCTCTGTGAGGCGAGGCTGGGGCTGCCAAGTGCCAGATACAGCTGGCTCCAAAAGCTCTGCCACGGGGCACAGTGGAGCTCCACAGCTGTCAGAGCTGTAAGAAAGGGAAAAACACTGCCTGGCAGCAAGAGAAAAAGTGTGAGGGAAAGCCCTGTGAGCATCAAGGTGAGAAGAGGAGGAGGAGGGGGAAGAGAAGAAGATGGAGGCGCTGTGGGCACCCCACTGGATTGCCCCGCAGCCACTGGAGAAGAGCACAGTGAAGCAGCTCATGCCCCTGCAGCCTGTGGAACACCATGGGAGCAGGAGCCTGGAACAGGGTTTCTGGCAGTAACTGCACCGAGCCTATGGAGCACCCACACCACAGCAGCCAATTCCTGAAGGACTGCACCCCCTGCAGAGGACCCACGCTGCAGCAGTTCTTGGATCCCCCCAGCCCACAGGAGTGCCCCAGGCTGGAGCAGGAGAACAGTGTGGGGAATCAGAAGCAGCAAAGAGGGGCTGTATTGGGCTGACCACAGCCCCCACTCTCCATCCCTCTGCGCCACTCAGGGGGAGGAGATGGAGGAGTCTGGGATGAGAGAGTGAAGCTGAGCCTGGGAAGAAAAGGGGTGGGATAAGGTAGCTACAGTTTCTCATCACTCTATTCTATTTTTAATTGGCAATAAATAAAATTAATTTCCCCCAAGTCGAGTCTGTTTTCCCCATGATGGTAACTGGTAAGTGATCTTCCTGTCCTTATCATGACCCCAGAGTTATTCCATCTTATTTTCTCCACTGCCCTAGTGAGGGATGGGAGCAAGAAAGCAGCTAGGTGGGGGTCTGGCAGCCAGACAAGGTCAGCCCACCACCCAGTGAAATAAATAAAACAACCCACGTAAAACTGCCACCCCCCCCCCGCAATGTCCTTTCAAAGGAGATAGAAACAGAAACAGGGACTTGATGAGGCCACTACCCTCCCTCTGACCCTCCTCAAGCTGCACTTTGGCACAAACAGTCAGTTTCCTGACTGGGAGCCAAATGATACTTTTCCTCAAATAGGAACTCCTGACTCCTCCAATTTTTATTCTGCATTTGGCCTGTCATCAGCTTCTTAAGTCAAGGCTACTCTTCCCACAATCACAGAAATTGAAAAGAGACTATTTTATCCACGGCTATCAGCAGATTATAGTGAAATCAAGCAGCACATACAAATATAATTTAACATTCTGGCATGCATATACATACATATATACACACTCACTCTCAGGTGGACAATCCAATATAAATTCCACACTTTAGCCTATATATAATATAGGCACCATTTATCTCATTTTCATAAGAGACAGACACTGCAGCTATCATCAATCCATAACTGCTAATCACATGAGGACAATTAAATAGTTTGGCAAATAATGGTTAATGTTTAAACTGGGAATGGATGGGCAATTTCACCAGACAGGTCAACGTGACTGAAACCAAGAAAGGTTATGTTAAGTATAAAAGTCTCAACCCTGAAGTAATTTCCTTTGGTTGTTTTTTATAATCAAGTCTAATGACCCATTGTAAAACTATGTTTTGTGAAAGCATTAGAAGACACAATATGGACTAAACTCAATTCAACCCATGTCCCTCATCTCCCTAAGGCCTAAGCTAAAAGCAGACTGTACACAAATACTCTGGTCCCACGCCTCCCACCCCCACAAACCGTTAATAACATGGGATTTGAGAGCACGTCTAGAAAGGAAGGGGGAAAGACCTAAATCTCTGAAGACCTAAATTCAAAGCCAGAAAACAGGAATTTCTGCATTAAGCAGTTAACATTTCTCCTTTAAAATACAAAACAAATGTATTCTTTTGCCTACTGTAAACTGTTTACAGCCAAGCTTGTATACACACACAAGTTTTTTTAAAAGACGGATTTTAGAGTGGTTCATAAAAAGCTGACTTGAGCAGTCACCATAAAAACATTCTGCAGTTCCCACCAAAGACAGATCTTCAGCTTATTGGAGCATACTACAGAAACTGATCATCCAAAATAACTTCTTTATTCTATGCAGAAATATTATTAAGAGATGAAATATGCATCAATTATAGCCCTGTTTTCACCTAGCTCACAGACACCACAACTCCTTAACAATACTTTCCTAACATTCTATGTCATCAAACCACATTACTGGAAAACTAAGCACATGAGTGGGAATGGGTCTCTTAATGTTGTAAAAATTGCTGTAATCCGGACTTAAAATTTGGGTAATGTGCAGATGAAGCAAGGTTTACTAAACTGTTAAATCAGAACCTTGCACAACAAAACCATTCTGTTTATCAGGAAGACCGAGACACACTGGCCACACAATTGTGGCTGTCACTTTGAGAAATTCAGTTCTGAGACTGTGAATGAATTATTTTGTTTAGTTCCTCACAGGCAGTATAGAGGTTTCAGATTATAAATTACCATATCATATGAAAAGTACATGAAGATGCCTCTAGTTAAAATATATCTTGGGACACAGTATAAATATTAATTAGACATGACCCGCATACAAATACCGCACAGCTATTGAAGATCACTTCTGGAAGTGACAATTTACCTGCTAATTTACCTGATAATTAGGAAATTCTTTCTCTTTAATTCAACACTTGTGATAAAAGTTAGGATGGCATAAAAATGAGAAATCACTGAGCCTCTTTAAAGTCTCTCTCTCTCTCTTTCTCTTTTGGCTGTTAGTGCAACAACAAACATGCACATCCTTCTTTTCCATTTTCTGACGATGTAGGATAAAATGATAAAGTCATATTAAAAAGTGTTTATCAGAATTATCTTGATGGAGAGTTGGAAACTAACAATTACACTGTCTTCACACACATGTGGTAAAGACCAGCACAAAGATAGATTTCTTGAAACCACCATCTCTTGACCCAGCAAAATGGCATTGTTCTGAAAAGGTTTTCCTGACAGTGCCCTTAAGATTGAGAAACAAAGATAGAAGAAACTCTTTCATATTTCATACAAAGAGTTCCAAATAATTCCAAGAAATCAATTTTCTTTGGGAGTACAGCAAGCTTTCAACCAATCCAACGGGGGAGCCTTTTCATGAAAAATGAAAAAGATTACTATTAGGGAACAAAAAAAAAAGGAAAAAAATATTTCTACAAACTTTCCCTTTTTGTAAAGTGTGGACTACAAAATTCAGGCATCCAAGAAAAAAATTAAGGTACCACTTAGGAAGTGAGAAGCCAGGGAAAGCTAGACTTTTAGACTTAAAACTAGCAACAGGGTAACCCGTTTCCACCTTGGAATTTGGACAGAAAATCCAGACAACTCTGTTAGGCTTACCAATCTACAGAGCCGTCCTACAGAGCGCAGACACTATGAAGTTCCACTTATTCAGTCAAATATTTTTTAAACACTCAATATATAATATTTTTTCAGCTTTCAGTATATACACAACCACACCACAAGAGTATACCACCCACACAACCTTTAGCTTTTCTTTAAAAAAAAAGGTGAAAAAAAATTGTGTTGTTCAACTATGACAGATACCCAAGTTAAAAGTCACTGGTGTAAGCTGGCTCTGAATTCAGAATTTGTATTTAATCCCCATCCCACATCACCTC
>VZRR01004298.1:9284-25892 GCA_013398015.1 Oreocharis arfaki
GGGACACGCCGGGGCAGGAGCGTTTCAGGTACAGAACCTGGGATCTTACTCACACCCCCTCCCGCCCGCTCCCCAAACCTGCCGGCCACCGGACACACCCTGCTGCCCTCCCTGCCTTGTACCCTCCTCATCCGACACATTTCTGGCCCTAAGGACTTTGCCTTACCCCCCCAGCACATTTCCCTTCACCCAGTTGGTTGCTGTGCCCCAAACAGTTCTCCACCCCATTGCCTGCCAGTGGTCCTAGCCCTGTGGCCCACCATCTCTCTTGCCCCACTGTCCACCAGTTCCTTCCCAGGAGTTTCCTTCCTCACCCTTTCCCCTCCAACACACCAAGGGACAGCTACCCTTCTCCTCCCAGCTTTCACTGTGGGGTAACAAGTGGCCTTGTCCTGTTTCTTCCTTCCCTCATCTTTTCCTGAAGTCCTGGACCTAACATAGCAATTCCTCCTCCACATTTTTTTCTTTCTTTGCTGCAAGAGGCCTCTGTCTAACTCTGTGTTTCTTACTTTGTCATCACCTCTGAACTCATCCTCCCCTGCGGTATTTCCCTCTGCCATTAACTCTGCCATGCAATTTGGAGACCAGGCCACCTCCCAGCTCTTCCTTCTTCCAGCACAGCAGCACCGTGTGCACCAGTGCAGCCGTGGTAGTGTGGAAGCCACTGGGCAGCCAGCTACGGTCCCTTATTAGCATTTTATCTGCCTTCTGCACCTGCTGTACATGGATGATTGCTTCACTAATACCTCTGCCATTTATAATGTAGCTGAACTAGCTCAAATGCTGCACTGAGTATTACTCTCCTTTCTCCCATCTGTTACAAACAGGTAGCAAAACTACCCTCTCTTCCTCCCCTAGAAAAGGCTCAGTCATTTCCCAGTTTACAAGCTGATACTGTCATTCACTCACTCTTGTGTCTCTGTTGTATCTGTAGTGGTTGCCACTTCAGGCAAGTTGTGTATGGATTTTAGTTTGGACTTGGGGTTCAATAGATAGGAATTCATGGCACAGGCAAATGCATAGCCCATCTCCGTGCACCTGACCCACGCACCTGTTGTTACTGGAATGCTTGAAGGAGGTTTGAAATGGGCCTTTTCACTGGCTGCAATCAATTCCTGTGTACTCCTGAAGAGGTGGGATTGCACTGTTTTAGTGGAGAGCAACAGCTTTCTTTTTCTCTATAATAAGCCTTGGAGTGAAACAACAAACAATTTTCCTGGGCTTGCATGAGTCACAACTTCAGATGTATTTTTGCAGGTGGGCTTCTGAAGGGTTAGCAAAGAAATTACCAGTGTTAATGGAAAGCTCTTAGCATTTTTCAGCATCTTTGTGCCTTCCAGACAGAATGTAGAATACTTGTAAATGACTGACTAAGAGTGTACAATCTCTTTATTTTGAATGTGCTGACAAATAGCCAGGTTGACCAATGACAAGACACTCGACTGAAAGAAATGCAAATGCACAGAATCTTGCATACATTTAAAATCAAATTATAGCCATCCTTTAACCCCAGGATGCTCAGGGAATATACACTGATGAGTCATGCAGTCAGCTGCTCTTAGATTTACCTCTGTGTTTTTTCTAATACTCAGAAGATACAACCTGAAGAAAGTAGTTTTAAATATTTGCGTTTGTTTTTCGCTAAGAGTTTCTTGTCAGTTGGTGTACTAAACATCATGGTGATTAATGTATAGTCTGTTTTACATTTAGTCAAATAAATTATAAATATTTTACTAAGTTACAAACCACGGCTTTAAATGTTGCACATTCTGTTCTCTGCTAATGGAGAACACTACAGATCACAAGCAAAGACGATTTTAGGGAAGAGCTAATTACTCCAGGAAATTATCTAATTCCAGGGAACACCAAGCACTTTGCAGTTCTGAGTTCCAATTTTGGTCTGGCTCACTTGTATTGGGATTTTAGAGGAGGTAAAACCTGTCTTTAAAGCTCCCTGGGGAGTTCCCTGCATGCAGGGCGTACTGCTGGCTTCATAATTACCCCCTTCTTTTGGTCTCAGGCATTAGGGATGTTCCCAGGGGAAAAGGAAGGTGTGACACACCTGCCATCACAATCTCTTGAAAGATGTCATGTACTGTCTTGGAGGAATTTTTTGCGAAAAATTCTCACATGTCTCTAGTTCATTGATTATTCCGTATTTGAACTGGATTTCATGCATTGACATAGAAATCATCTTTAACGTGCCCTGACAAGGCAGTTATTGAATATATTTATTTTGACATCAGTAAGGCATCACTAAGCAGCATCTCCCATTGTTTGAGGTGCCACATGGACAACAACAACATAATCAGTAACACCTTTAACACCTTACTAAAACAAGGACCTACAGACTTGCTTAGTCTGTAAGGTCTGTAATGCAGATTAACATAAAGGAAGGGTATGCCCTCAGTTTCTTTCTATGTTCAGATCAGTCATTTAGAGAAATCTCCTACTTTGGCTGTGTTTTATACCATCTACTTTGCTATGATTTTTGTTTGTGGGTTTAATTTGCCCATATTTAAATCCAATAATATATTTAAATCATGAAACCTCCAATGCTATAAAATGCTCGGTAGTGGTGCTGAGACTGAGAGCTCATTTCAGTAGAGGCAAAATATTGTGGGGGTGCTCCCATTGACCCAATTTTTAGAAGACTGGGATATTAGATACATTCTTCTAGCACGTCTTGAAAATAAAACTTTATCCTATTCTTTTTCAGTAAGCAATATGTATTTTCAGAATTAAGACCATTACAATGTAGTCGTTAGTCATAGTTTAAAAATAACTCTTCAAAATTAGATAAAGCTTTTAGTGAAAGTATGGTTCATCTGGTAAAGATCAGTAAGATCATAATGAAAGAGAAACACCATGACTGACTTAAAGCCTCTCTAAAGCCATAGTCTGATGTGATTATACGAAGAATCATAGAATCATAGAATATCCTGAGTTGGATAGGGACCCACAAGGATTATGAAGTCCAACTCCTGGCCCTGCACAGGACGACCCCAAGAACCACACTGTGTGCCTGACAACATAGTCCTAGTGCTTCTTGAACTCTGCCAGGCTGGTGCTGTGACCACTTCCCTGGGGAGCCTGTTCCAGTGCCCAGCCACCCTGTGGGTGAAGAACCTTTTTCTAATATCCAACCTAAACCTCCCCTGACACAACTTCCGGCCATTCCCTCGGGTCCTGTCACTGGTCACCACAGAGAAGAGATCAGTGCCTGCCCTTCCTCTTCCCCTCACGAGGAAATTGTAGCTGTAGTGAGGTCTCCGCTCAGTCTCCTCCAGGCTGAACACACCAAGTGACCTCAGCCACTCCTTGTATGGCTTCCCCTCAAGGCCCTTCACCATCTTCATTGCCCTCCTTTGGACTCTCTCCAATAGTTTATAATGTCTGTGTTATATTGTGGCACCCAAACTGCCCCCAGCACTCGAGGTGAGGCCGCCCCAGTGCAGAGCAGGGCGGGACAATCCCCTCCCTTGCCCGGCTGGCCATGCTGTGCCTGGTGCCCCCCAGGACACGCTTGGCCCTCCTGGCTGCCAGGGCACTGCTGACTCATGAAAAGTAAAAGCACTGGGACAGCTTTCGTGGGGAAATGGTGGCATCACCATCCCTGGAGTTTTTAAAAGTTGTGTCAACTCAAGGAAGTGGTTCAGTGGTGGACTGCATTGCTGAGTTAGCAATCATAGTCAATGATCATAAAGATTTTTCCCAGCTTAAATGATTCTGTGGTTCTATGATACTTTTCTCAGATTTTAGAAAACCACATAACATGATGTTGTATGCATCGATGTGTCTTTAAAAATTTTGTATTGCTTTTTTTCTTGAGTTACTGTTTTCTAAAGCCTCTCTGTTATATGCATCTTTTTTTTGGTAACGAGAAAACTAGTTTCAAATTCTACATACCAGAAATACAGAAAAAATAACTGTTGTCTCTCCAATATATTTACCCTGTTTTTGTGATGTACAGCACAAAGTTACAGGATACTTTTTAGTCATCTCCATTAAAAGTAATACATAAAAATAATTCAATATAATGGCTTAGATCATCAGCTACTGTAAATTAGTACATCTCTGGAGAAGGGACTTACAACAGATGAGGGTACTGACTGTTGTATATAAGCATCCAAAAACACACAGAGGGCTGTGTTTCAGTAGCCCAGTTCATAGATACATGATATAACATCTTTTTATATAGAAATGCTTGGCAGATGATGCATTGCATTTTCAATACTAACCTACTTTCTTTCTTGGCTAATGCATTTCGTTGTTATCAAGGTTTGGGGGAGGGGAAGGGTTGTTTGGGTTTTTGCTTGTTTGTTTGTTTAATGAAAGTAGGTTATGTTAGCTTTCTCTTCTCCAAATACCATTTTTGTCACCCACATTTGCTTTTACTAGAACTACCGGAATTATTTTTATGCCTTCATTTGTGTTTGCAGACACTCTAGAGGAAAAAAAATGGTTAAAAAAACCAGAAACAGATCCTTATGGCACCTTTGTTCAAAACTTCACAAAATGTGACACCCCTTCCTCACCTGTGGTCTTAAACAATTTTGTGAAATGGCATGCCATTTTTCATATCCAGGCTATTTGAAGTAATCTGAGGTTAAGATCCTGTTGTCTTCACATTCAGAGAGACACTGCATGGACTCTATTGCTGGGAATGTAGAACAGATCTTTCTAAGCATTAGGAGAAACAGTCCCTCCATCTTATCTAAATAAAACCATTTCAAATGCTGTTTGCTGTGGCTAAATGAATTTAGATATGCCAAGAAATCTTAGCCTTATTTATCTGTGCACTCAACTATCTGCAATAGGACTATTGCTGCTAATTGTACCTTTGTATTCAAATTGTTATCAAAAACTCTGTGAAATGTGATGAAGTGAGAATCAGAGGGAGCTGCTGTTATAGAAAGATGTGCTGCTGTGAACAGTTCATCCTCCTTCCTTAAGTTTCGAGTTTGTGGTATCAGCATCCTCTTCATAATCATGAGATAAAATGGAATTCATTCTTAGTTTACATTATGATTTAAAATAATGACTGTTTAGAGATCGTGCATCTCATTTCATTTGGAGAATATCTATTTATGCCAGCAACAAGTGCTTGTGTCCACTCCTTGGTAGGCTGTCACTTCCTTTAAAATGTCTCTTCCTGCCTTCTCCTTTCTCCACTACTGCTCATGATTAGAGACTTAAAGTAATTTTTTAGTTCCTGTATCTTTCTCTCTCTCTCTACATTCTAACACCTTTTTTCTTATTCTAGAGCACATTAAAATTTTTTTCAACCACAAGAAAAGCCTCCTTCTTCCAAAATTCTTTCCAGTGAATGTTCTGGGACTTAGAGGGCTCCGAAGCAGAAAATATCTCTTGCCAGCCCTCATGCCAAAAAACTGTAAATTTTTAAAAATAAAGAGCTTTTGAACCTCTGTGTGAGAGAGGTGCTGGAGGCAGACGTGGCTTGCCTGCAATAAGTGTGTGTTTGCCCAGCTCACTCAAAACTTTCGGACAGTTGATTGAGAGAGTTTCCTTTCTCTGCCTGTTACCTGCTGACTTCTGCAAGCACAAAGAGTTGTGGTTGCCTATATAACCTTTCTTTTAAAGAAAGTTTCTGCAAGGAATGCAAAAGGATATGCCTACATATTGGCAAGTCTAGGCTCCAGGTTTCTTGACATATGTGTGCATATTTCAGTTTGAAATAATTGATTAGAACAAAGTGAAGTGCATGTTTATATGAAGCTGAAGGACTTGGAATTTACACCAAAAGTATATATCTTTTCTTCTGTGAACATGTCCCACAGTTTGTTAATAAAGACCACTTTGCAGAATAACTCGGCATTCAATATTTGCCTAGAGGTGTCGGGTTCAGGAATGTTTAGAAAGTGAATTTTGAATGTAGGAAAAAAATAGTAGTCTAGTAGATAAATTAATAAATTCCAATCAGCTTTTAAAAAGGAAAGTTATTTAATAAAATTTATAAAAGATAAAAACACATTTTCATATGGAAAAGTAATCACCTTTGAATCAAGTGAAAATGCATTTTAATTTTCCTTTTTCTTTTTTTTTTCCCCTTCATAGATCAATTACACGCTCTTATTATCGCAATTCTGTGGGTGGCTTACTAGTGTTTGACATCACAAATCGACGATCTTTTGAACATGTGAAGGACTGGCTAGAGGAAGCAAAAATGCACGTGCAGCCCTTTCAGATTGTGCTCCTGTTAGTAGGACACAAATGTGACTTGGTGTCACAGCGCGAGGTTACAAGAGAAGAAGCTGAAAAACTGTCATCTGACTGTGGTATGAAATATATAGAAACTTCAGCAAAAGATGCCACAAATGTTGAGGAGTCCTTTACAATTCTTACACGAGACATCTATGAACTTGTGAAAAATGGAGAAATCTCAATACAAGATGGATGGGAAGGTGTCAAGAGCGGCTTTGTTCCGAATGTCGTACATTCATCAGAAGAAGCTGTAAAGCCCAGAAGACAATGCATCTGCTGAGTTTGTAGCATGCCAAAGAGCCCATGGGGTGTTTAGAAGATGATGCCAATCTAAATGACAGAAAAATAATTTTGAAACAATATTAGATCATGACATAGCTGAATCATAGAATGATAATTTGGTTTTGTATCCTTCTGTCTAGGTTATAATCCATAACACTTTAAGTGCTTTTTTTCTTTACAGAGTACAATAACTTTGTGTGGTCTTCAGGAAAAGAAATTATATATTGCTAAAGGGAAAACTAATTCTATCGCAAGACACTGAGAAAGCGCAATAATCATCGTGACAACATCCTCTCTTGGGCTTTGTATTTTGAATGCTGTTTAAAATCAAGGCTTGCTAGGTGAGGATAAGATGAGCTCATTACTTTGTTCATCCTGCCTTAGCTTTGGACAAGAAAATATTATACCTTATACTTTTTTAATGTGATTCTTTACTCAAGTGCAGGGTTACTAATGACCAATAAAGTTTAGAATGCTGTAGAATTTGATAATAAAGATAACTCTAAGGAAAGCAAACTGAAAGATTGCTACAATAGGAAACACTTTTGATATGACAATGAATACAAGCCTTACTAAAGAAAAAGAATGTTTTAGAAAAGATGATTTATTTGTATACAAAAATAGGGAATAGAAACAATGGAATTTATTATTAAATATTTTCTGAATTGCCAATGAAACTAAACATAACATCACATATGATCCAGCTGTTATTTGACTTGTATACAAAACAGCTTTCCCAACCACTGGAGTTACAACTCAGCAGCCAGATCCTCAGCTGGGTAATTATCATCATCACACTGATGCCTACAGAATTACATTAATTTACAAATAAATTCCATATTAGCTTTAAAAAATAAACCTACTTCTAACTAGAAGTAAAAAAAGTTAAAAAGTGCTGCAACTGATGGGAACCCAGGCCTTAAATTTGAATAGAATAAGGACAGTTTTATTCTTAGCCAGCAAATGTTAAACTGTTGTCTAAAAATGGAAGGTTTTAAACAAAAACTGTTCTGAATAGAGCATTTGGAGAGGAAAGGATTTCTAAAATAATGTTCTGCTACAGAGAGCAAAGTTAGAGAACTCCTAAGAAAGAAACCCATAATAGCTTTTAATAGCAACAACAGTAGGAGAAATCTGTGATCATGTAGCATTTTACTGAGCTTGGAGTCATCTTCCTACTCCTCTGAATATAACACAGTCTAGCTTTATGCAAACTAGGTCTAACACTTAAATACCAAATAAATCTATCTCTATTTTATTGTAGTAGTATAAAAGATGACTTGATCTCCAGAGTTGATAAACACCTACAATTTATCTGGCATACTCATAACCACCAAACATCAAGCCAGTTATCTTCATATAAAGGTGTGTTATTGCATACAATTCTGCTTTTTCAAGACCAGGCAACAAGTCTATCTAATCTAATTTTCATCTTCAACAAGCATATGTTGGTTGCCTCTCAGGTTACTTTTAAGTTCTTTTACAATCATTTCTCAACTATTTCATAGTATGGAGACAGGTTGTTTGGTTCCAGTTACTTCATACATTTAGGGCAACTAAAATCATTGACTTCAAAGGGAACTAAAAGTTTAAGTTTTTCTAAAGCCTGAGTCTTACTTGCACTGAGGCACAGTTACACTATTATGGAAGGATAGAGGCCTTAATATAAACAGGAATCAGCCTTAATTCATTAGCAAATAAAACAGTTAATTCTAGTCTCAGCACGCCACAGAGTAATTGCTGTGAGCTTGATTCTCTATTAAACTATGTGTATTAACACCAAATCAACTTTGTTTGGAGGGTATTTTAGGCCCTCTTTACAAAGTAAACATGACTCCATATGCCAAAAGGAAGTGCAGAATCAGGCTGTGTGCATTTGACACTGATTCCCTTATGATATGAGGCCTATGTTGTGCATCTCAGAAGATCTTCTTTTTGTTGTATAAGAGGCCAATGAATAAATCAGTGACTGGGGAGTCAGCAGACCCAAAGTCTATCACTGGTTCACCATGTGTTTCTGAGCAAGGCATTTGCATTTTCCATGCCTCACCTGTATCTCAAATATAGAGATGATTGTTCTTCCTCAAATTCACAAAGACTGCTGAGACCAAATCAGTCTATATGATCTCCAGTCCTGGACTCTATCCACTGTGTGCTACCTGGTTTGGAGTGTTTAGCACCATGGGATGTGGATACTGGTTTCTTCTGACATAGCCAAATAACAATAATAATAATAATAATTTTTTTAAAAAATTAAAACAGCCTTATAAGTGCCAGGTATTGCTGTGAATCTACACTTCACTGCACATTTCGTTACTTTTAGGTTAAAATCTTGTATCTTAAATTTTTCTTCATGAATACTCTGGAGCCAATGAGATTTTCATTCTGTATGAGAAAAAAAGGATTGTATTGGGGGGAAAAGGACTGGGAGAAGAGGGGAGTGGAGGGGAGGCATGCACAGAGAAATAAACAATCATCAGTACAGAGCCTTAATCTCTGTTGTCAATGTTGTACTTGTGGTGTCACATTTATCACACTCAGAATAGAGCTTTTAAGCAGATTCAACTGTGTAAGGAACTGGTATTGTCAATGCAACTAGAAGAGAAGTTCACTGCTTTTTCAACTACTGCGCACAGAGTTGTCTTATTTGTAATTCCTAAAAATGTAGATTAACATGTACTTTCAAATGCTGTCTGTCTTTATGATATATTAAACCACTACTGTACCTTCTCACTACACACTTGCAGTTGATAGAAATGTCTGATAAATAGATACTTTGTTGAAATGCATCGTTTTCTTTTCAAACGCTTTGCAATATGGTATGTAAGTAACAGCTTGAATAAGCAGAATGGGTATAGTTCAGTGCATGTTTATTCTTTTTCCCCCCAAGGAAGCATGAATATTGATGACAGAATTAAATTCCCAGAAATTACAGACATTAGATAAATCTTACTTGGTAGCCAAATGGAAAACTAGAAAATATTTAATAAGAAAACACAAACTTTGCAAATTAGGGTTTGGTCAATCCCAGTTAGGAAATGGAAAATGTTGAAAAACCTTGACAAAGGTTTTATTTGGATTCATAGGCCTGGCAAATGAATGGATAAAAACTATTGTTTTGAACTCCTAAAATGTTTAAACTTTCATATCTTTCTCTACTCATTAAAATACTTTACACATGAATTCTTCAGATATTTTGACTTGCTCATAATTGTATCTGTCCCATGTAAGAAACAGAAACTAACCTCATACCTTAGGAATCAACCAAGGAAAAGATTTTGAGGTATCAAATGTTCGTATTGCTCATTTATGCCTTCAGTATGGAACAGACTTACCAATCTAACTTCAAACTGGCGACTGTCCTGTGCTCACAGATGATAATGCAGGCTTGGCTGAGCCCCCAGGCACACTGTGCTGCCCTGTGCTGAGATCCCTTCTGCCTCAGACAAATGGTTACTGGTACTCAAGTCGCCTGTCTGAAAGCGAAGGTGGGTGGATGCACCATGATCACAGATATTTCAGTATTGGCATTTCAGCTCCCTTAGGGAGTACATGCTTCATTGCCCTCTTTTTACATAATAAACATCCAGAAGAGTGCTTTTTCCCCTCACTGTAGACCCTGGCACAATGTGAATTCCTCCAAATCTCCACCTTTGTTTTTTATGCAGAGCTGGCACAGCAATTTCAGCAACCTTAATTCAGTCTTGAAGAAAAAGAAGGAAGGCTGAGGGTTTATTCTCTACACGGGCATGGAAGCTTACCACAAACATGCTGGACTGTTTAAGAAATCATTAATTATCAAAAAACAATTGTCAATAGCAAAAATTTGCATTTCTCATTTCTCAGAGTCTATAGACTATCTTTCAAATAAGTGAATGAAATTAACATTTTAGAAGAGGAATCTGTAAAATATAACTCTCCTTTAAAAAGCCTAATGGATAGGAATATGCAACAAAATAAACAGATTTTAAAAAATAATAATAAGCATTTGTGCAACGATCCTTTGTTCTAGTACTTAACTGTGTGGTGGCACAAGCATTGTCTAAGTTCTTTAAGGATAGTAATGGTATAACCGAATGTATTTAAAACTAGAAGAATTCAACCAAAAAGCCATCTGCCTGTCCTCAGAGAAAAAATATTACTATCTCATGAATGCATGTGAACTTACTTCCCAGCTCATTTCTAGTAGTAATTCCATGTCTGGGTCTAGTGCTACATTCCGGGATGCTCTCCTTTGAAAACTGACTACCTACATTTGCTGTTTTACCCATTAACATTTCCCCCTCTGTGAAGTGAATACAGCTGTGGAAAAGCTGAATTTTTCTTTTCAGCATGGCAGAATTGTTTATTGCGTGTCAACAAATGCACAAATCTGATAAAAGTAATGCAACCGAAGCTGTACCAGTTGAGCTTAATATGAAGACTATAAAGGCACAGGTTCCTGAATACAATTTACCTTGCATAATACTTAATCAGCGGCAGTGTGAAGAAAACTGAGTTGGTTCTGCAAATCTAAAAGCCTTTTCCCAAACAGGACTTTTAATGTGGAAGAGCCAGCTCTATAGACAGTGGATTCAACAGTGCAATCGGTTTTCTTCACGGAGTTGCTGCTCCCACAGGCAACCAGTGGAACAACAGCACATGGCTAAAATGAGTCCAGGAGAAAAGCATCATAGCACAAATCCACAAAAATATGACATACACAATGCGGGCTTCTTACCCTGGAGAGTCAGGGAACAGTTGTTTGGCTGCAAATGCCACTTGCACGGCTTCTTCTCCCTTGAACACCCATCACCCACAGAGGCTGGACAGGAATGGGGAGTAGCAGGCTCTTTATGGAGGAGTTTAAATATATCTTCATTTAATCTCAAACTGAGGAATTCAAAACCCCAATCCTGAGGTGCTAGAGTGGATCACTGTCTTTGAAAGTATTTAACTAATTTAGTTCTCAGAGAAAGTTTTAGGCTGGGCCTGAGCTACGCAGGGATGGATGCTCAGTGTGTAACCAGCAGAGAGATGACTACTCCCTGAGACCAGTACTGGGAGCTAGCTGACAGCACCCTCCAGCAGCCTCACAGGCTACAAGGGCAGCTCAAATTAAGATTAACCTGATCTCAGGCTGCTAAAGGCTCACCTTGCAGCTGAAGAGCTTCTACAGAAAGGTAAAAGTAGAAGTAGCAAACCCAAAATCTGTGCATCGTAAATAAAAGCAATGTCTAGGTAAAGAAACTGACATTTCAGCTGTAGTTCAATTACTGCCATTCCTCACTGCCGTGGCTTCAAATCTGCGCAGTCCATGCAAACTGAGTTTTCCTACTCCATGAAAATTGTGGAAGGACAAACAGCATCCTGTAGCAATAAAGTCAATCACCAGGGAGAGGACTGCACAAGGTAAGGGTGGAAGGAGGACACAGATAATTTCTTCCATCCCTGCACAGCCCTGGGGGAGCAATGAGACTAACCACTTCCAGAGCCCTTAAGACCCTATAGAAATATCCATCACTGTTGTGGGACTTGTGGGATGAAAGAAAGCGCCAAGGACCTGGAGTTGGCACAGAGATGCAGGCTATTGACTTCCCAACTCCAACGCTCCCTCAGGATACGTTACCTCTGTGGCACAGCTGCAGGAACAATTGGGTATAACTCTATGCTGGCACAATGTCTACATTGCACAGTGTCTACATTGCATAAAAGCAAATGTCTACACTGCAGGTTTTTTTCCTCTTTCACCTTCTCCCTCATGTGGTTTCTTTACAGGAAGGGACTGTCAGAAGACATATCTGGCACCAAGGTCTGACAGTGAGCAGCGCAATGGTTGAAAATTGTAGTGGTAGTTGCTAAGTGTTAAGGTACTAAAACTGAGGGGAGGAATTGTGCAAAATATTCCAGTCATAATCTTAGTAATAAAAACCTTTCAGGGCTGGCAGTGCTCTGCAGCACTTTTGAGAATTGTCCATTTTGGTTAAGTTTTCAATGCCAAGGAAATAGTTCAGCTATTTAGTAATAATTTATATTAGTTTGTCATTTAAAAATAATTACTGATTATTATTCAGGGAGAAAAGTCTTCTCTGGACGGATCATTTTAGTAATTTTGCTGACATACAGCTTGTGTTGTATGTTTTATAAGAGCAAGCTATGCCAAGACATAACTTTAAAATACGCAAGTCTCAAATCTCATCAATCAGACCATTGAAATGCACAGTTCATTTTACTGGGGTTTTTCTCTGTCCAATTCTCTGTGGAAAAGAGAGTCTGATTCTCAGAGAAGCTTTTAAAACAAAAGAGAGACAAAGCTTACTGAACACTGGAAAAGAGATGCATATGTGAACAAGTGTCAGAAAAATGGAACATGTTTCTTCATGTTGTATCCTCTTTCCCTCTGCCATGCTTCACGGCCCAACTGTAGCTCCCCGAGTACACAGTGAATGGAACAGTAAACTTCTAGCTGTCCAAAACCCACTAGGAGATCAAATGTAATTCCCCACAGCAGTTCTCTGCAACTCTGTGCTTGGGAGAGGAACAATGGCCACATTCTGCCTAATGCATGCCATGTGCTTCTCTGTGTCCCAGGAGGAATTGGGCCCCAACAAAAACCCTCCCGCACGTTCTGCCTGCAGTCACTCCACACCACCTCACACCATCCTCAGTGACACTCAGGATAAGAAGTGTAGGGTTTTCCAGCAAGGAAACTATGAGGGAATAGCACTGTGGTCTAAAAAATACATCAGAGAATAACAAACATCAGGGAGAGAGGTTATTTAAGCTAAAGGACAATGTTGGCATGAGAACAAAGGGGTCATACTGAGATGCACAGGATAGGTGGTTCTGGTGACACTAAGATAGCAAAGCCTTGGGCCACTTTAAGTGAAAGCAACAGTAATCTTTACTGCCACAGGCAGGCAATTTCTCCAGAATGCCATTGTCATTAACTGAAAAGATGATGTGAAGCCCAGATAGTAAACACCAGAACTGTTTGCTTTCTTGTTGAAATGGAAACAAACATAGGAGAAGTTTGGTCACTGACAGTGCTTCTTTTTTCAGCTACAGGTAAATGTCTGAGTGTTCTTGCCCTTTCAAAAGGATTGTCTTTGGTGACTCATGGCACGATTCGTGCATGAGGTCATTGTGACAGTCCACAGCAGTGATAAACAAGAATTTCCCACTGAAAGAAAAGCTGTAAGTTTTAATATCCCTATTTAATATAACTAGTTTGATGGGAGAAGAGTTTAAAATGGACTAATCGACATCAAACGTTTTTTCCCATCATAGACTAAGTGAAGATTAGAAGAAACTATGTTCATCTTATTGGTACATGTGTTTCAGGGCATTAGAACACATAGAAACACAGATTTCTCTCTGATGCAACTCGTTCAAAGCCTGGAATCAGTTCACTCCAAGACTTCTAGAATATTATGACAGTATTAATTTCACTTATCATCCAAATCTTAATGAGCTGTTCTTTGCAAATCACTTTGAAGCCATGGACATCTCTGGGATTGTCATTCACTCTGCCTTTTACAATCCATGCAAAGGATATAAAACTGTAGGCCAATGTAGTTCCAATCAATAATTAATATCTTCATTACCAGCAGAATTGAATAATAATCCATTTTTAATAGAATTAAAGCAAATAAAACAATATTATGTAACACTGAGTACTATCAAAGCACCCCGAAGTGGTACTAAAATAATATAAAACCTTAAGACTCACAGATGTCTTTACTTCCCAGAAAATTCATGCACAGCTCTTCAGGGAAAAAAACCCCAAACAATTACAGCCATTGTGTAAACCATGCAAAATAAGATGCACATTATTTTTAATATCAGTAAAAAGTACCAGTGTTTCCTTGTCTCCCTGCTTCCCAGATGTTTAAGTTCTCTTTATTCCTTGGCTAGTCTACTCAGAACTATTGCACAAGAGCATATTTGGGCAGGATGCACAAACTCTCATGGTACCGTCACTGATGACCCATCCATGGCAGCAGCATAAATGTTACGTAATGGCTACCAGGTGCCTAAGGGGACTTAGAAAAGACCAGGCCATGAAAGGTACTCAAGTGCTCCTGCATCCTGTGTACTCCTACATTTTTGTGGTAACGTTTGGTAAGTTTGGATGAAAAGTGCAAATGTAGAGAAATCCATCATTTTCAAACAATAGCATTTTAAAACACTGCCCAACTTCATTTAGCGTCAATGTTGGTTAAGCAAAATTCACAGTTATAACATTCTAATGATTTATGTTGTGGTTTTGTACTCTAAGCTTTGCATCAAAGGGGCCTGAGATTAATTTCTCTATAGTAGTTCATTTTCTGGCTTTGTGTATCAAAAGCAGTTTATAAACATCACTGAATTGCGGCATTATTAGCAAACATATTTTTAAAAAGAAACTAATGGAAAATGAAAAAGAACTAAAAATATCAAATAATTGGAAATGCTCACATTTTTAAAGGGTTTGGGCAAAAGAGAATGAATCAGTTCATAGACTGGTGGCTCATAGAAATGGCTGCCTCCATGTCACATTCTGTAGAATATGTGCCTCAGCTTCTCTGGTACTTACATACCTGTAACATAATACACGGACTGGGCAGTGGAGAGGCTGATGCACAAATACACAGTGCACACATTTTACTGCCTCTGCTGGAGGCCTCCTAACTTCAGCACTGTTGTAGAATACATGTGCAATGGAAAGTGCATAATACAATTAGATCTATATTGCATAATTATATATTATATGTAAAACTGTATAAGTGCATCCATTATATGTGCAATAAATACCATATACTTAAATATTTATAGTATAGAATATATAATAACAGCAAAGAAAAAAATCATAAACTAATTGGAGCATTTGGAAGCTGGAAAACTTGTCAAAATAGGAGATTATTCAATACCTCCTTTTCGCTTCTCAATTGAAAGAAGGCCTTCATATGACTATCTTAATTTATTCAGTTAATAAGGCTGCAGGCCACATTTGGTCAGCATCATCAAAACTTCCATGTCACTATACACATTTCTTAAATATTTTGTTACAGCTTTTCTTACACTTCAGGGTCCCTATCCTCTGCCATATGAATTTATCTTCAAATCTTGTGCCCTGGGAAAGCTGAAGGGAGGGCTGCTGTCCCTGGTGGCCAGTGGTGTGGCTGTCCATGCTAATGATTCACGGCAGGCCAGGCTGAACAGGCAGCATCAGCTCTCAGGGTTCTGGGCCTGTTAGAAAAGCTTGGTGAAATTTTCTTCAAGGTACAGTTTTAGACAAAGGCTAAATGTTTTAATAGAAAAGTGAGATTCTGTTTTATATAAATAAACCCTGACATTTTCCTTCTCAAAAGGTGCTTAAATGCAAACTCTTCCTACTAAATGTTCCCTTGTCTCACTGCCAAGAGTGGGACTTTGATGAACCTTGTGTGTCCGTTCCAACTCTGAATAAGCTATGATCACAGAATCTCAGAATGGGTCAGATTGGAAAGGACTACAGTGGGGCATCTCGTCAAACCTCTGAGCTTGAGCAGGGCCATCCCAGGCACAGGACTGTGTCTAAACAGCTCTTGAATATCTCCATTGAGGGAGACTCCACAACTTCTCTGGGCAATCTGTTCCAGTGTTCGGTCACCCGCACAGTAAAGAAGTTCTTCCCTATGTTCAGGTGGAATTTCTGTGCCATTGTCTCTTGTCCCAATTGTTTAGCACCACTGAGAAGAGCCTGGTCCATCCTCCTGACACCCTTCCTTCAGACACTTACGCACTTAACAATTCCGTAAATAGAACCTGTGACAAGTGGCACGAAGTGGGACGGGTGTAGGGCAGCGACTTGGCTTCGCAGCACACGGGTTAGTGCGGGAGGCCGTGCGGGGCTGTGCCCGCGGTGCTCTCCGCTCCCTCCGGCCGGGCGTGCGGGGGGCCGGTGCCGCAGCACCCGCGGGGAAAGGACGGCGGGACGGGCCCGGGTTAGTTAGTTAGTTAGTTAGTTAGTTAGTTAGTTAGTTAGTTAGTTAGTTAGTTAGTAGTCAAGTTATTTCTGTGCTTACAAACCACGGCGCCCCTGCACGCTGAACCCAGCCTCCGTGCCGAGCCCCGTCCCCGCGGGGCCGTGAGGGCAGC
>VZRR01004299.1:0-46704 GCA_013398015.1 Oreocharis arfaki
AGGTGCCCCTGCTCATGGCAGGGATTTTGGAACTAGATGAGCCTTAAGGCTGCTTCCAACCCAAACAATTCTATGGTTCTATGTAATATATCTGCATATTATAACAACTTTTATTACTACTAAAACAGAAATTATGAAAAGTCCTGTCAGTGAAAAGAAAAAACCTGTAACTTACTTGTGTTGCAAGTTTACTTTCTATTCCAATATGCCAAATGGTCTCCGTGTAGAGTGTGGGGTGGGAAAGGACTTCCCTATCTGCTGTAAGTGTTAAAGAAAATTAAATAGTATATATAGCCATAAGAGGTATGCCTGTTATCCTTGCGTAGCTGACTCAAGAAGGTAAGGGCAGAAGAATTAAGAAACTGCATAAACCCTATGGCACTTATAAAATACCACTCAGCAACACAGTGGGGTGCAGGAATATTCTCCTTAAAGACAAATTGTCCCTCTTTTAAGAGCTCTGCAGCTGGCCAGCAGGGATTACTAACCTCATTAATATCTCATGCTTAGTTCCAGTTTATAAATAGAGCCGCAATTATGCATGTACATGGTCCATTCAACTAAGTGTTCTTATCGCTTTTTCCCTTCTGTCCTCTTCTCCAGTCTCTCCATTTATTTTATTTGTTTACTGTGTCTGAATTCAGCCTGTTAACTCTATAGACATGTTTGTTTGAACAGTTAGCATGATTAGATGATCTTGCTGTGATGAGAAACACAAATGTGATACACACATTGCTGCTAATTTGTAATGTTGTTAATCTGGTTGACAGAATCCTTTTGCAGCTATTTCACTAACAAAGGAACAAGCACTCTGGTGAGTAGTATATGGATTAGAGCACTGGAAACTCAGGCCGGAAGTTACAGCATACCTCATTTTTTCCTCCCAACTTCCTTAAATGATATAAGCTGCAATCCCAGTGTTCCTTGAGACTGTTTTTCAGTTCTTGAACTGAAGGCAAGGGCTTATTCCTGAAAGCAGTTCACTCTGTGATTGCCTCTCCTGCTCCTGTGTGTTGAGGAAGACATCAATGATATAAATGTTTCACAGCGAACATAATTATTTCTTGGTAGATCTCATAAAATCAAGCAATTAGTGGGGAAAAAAAAGACAAAAAGTTATGATCTTTCCTTCTTTAACATAAAAAAATTCAACAAAATGTTTCATTTGAATATCAGCCTCAACTGTAATGTAATGAAAGGTGAGTGTGACACTGAACTCTGTAAACTGAAATTAGGTCATCACCCTTGGTTAGTGCTTTAAGGTTGACTCCTCTGTTGTTTTTAAAAGGTTCCCACATTTCCCACCATGTTGCTGCCCTACAGTGCAAGAAGTATAAAATATCAATATTGTCACTGAGACAAAGATCGACTTCCTAGGGTGGGTGTTGTCCCTTCCAGTGTTTGGTCATGTTTTGGTGACTTCATTTCTGTAATCAGTGTAGTACAGTTAGTGGCAGCCCATGAATAGGGGAGTGGGATGCTTGGAAAGTGGGAGACATGGATGTAGATCTCTAAAGGAGAAAAGGAAATTGCAGAGATTGAGACAAAGGACATGGACCCTGCTGGATGCTGGTAAAGCAGCAAGAACAGCTAGTTTATTACAGAAATGACCAACATTTATAGTTCTCTTGCGAGAGCAAAGGCAAAGAGAGAACCTCAGGGTGCAACAGTTTCGGTTTATTATCCCAAGGGAAGATGCACCACAAGAGGCACTGAGAGCCTCTTGCAGGGGTTTTTAAAGAGGGGTTTTTCAGGGGTGGATTCAGAGGGTGAACCAATAATCAAATGATGAGGGGTGACAGGAGACCAATAGGGAATGACAAAGGGAGGGATACAACGGAACAAACCAATGAGGTACACAGAACCACAGAACTTTCTAGAACATAATTAAATATTCAACAAGGGAAATGAATATGTATTAAACGAATAGCCAATAGAAAACACGAGAACTGGGGAGGAGATGCTGGTGGGATGGACGTCCTGGGAGGGCAGAGCCCTCAAACAGCAGACTCAGCCACATGTTCCTCTTCGGGGTCGCTCTCCTGGGCTGGGAAGTCCACCCACTCAATGTCTGAAGCCCGTCCAGCGGGCTCAAGCACCGCAACATTCTCTAACTTCCAGACAAATTCCCCTACTCTGACTTCCTTTGCCCCTTTCCCACAGCAACACTATCAAGTCCTTGCAGACACCCCCTTGTGCCAGCGGTGACCTCATCCACATCTTCTTTATGCCAAAGTGGTCAGGTCGTGGTGTCCTCTTCTTTCCGTCTTTGCTTCTTGTTCTTGCCTTGAGTTTTATCTGTCCCATGGCTTTCGCTGTACCAGAGCTAAGAGACCCACACAGCTACCAGTTTCCGTCGCTGTCTGGTTCCTGACAGAAAATATGATATATGTTCTTCATTCCTGTGGTAAAAGCCTAACTGCTGTATCAAAGGATTCAACCTCTTGCAGTATTTTCTGATTCTAACTGATGATTTCTCTTTCACTGTTTTGATCAGATTATCTCTAATATAAATAGAAAATAAATTACTATTAACTTTTTATAGTATGCAATAAGTGAATAATAAGTAATATTTTTTATTAGCAACTTCTCTCTGAATTCAATCTGCAATTATAAGTGGTTTGGGGTTATTCAAAAACGTATTTTCTAGTTAATAAATAGCTTATGTGGAAAAAGTCATCCAATGTTACATTAGCTAGAGATGAACATAATTCTCCCTCAGCTAAGATATTTTCAGACTGTTGTTGGACTCTTCTTGACTCCATGTTGCAGTTGTAACACAATGACTGTAGGAAAGTACTTAAATCATAGAATCATAGAAAAGTTTGGGTTGAACGTGACCCTAGAGATCATCTAGTTTCAATCCCCCTGCCCTGTGCAGGGACACCTTCCACTAGAGCAGGTAGTTCAGAGCCTCATCCCACCTGGCCTTGAACACTGCCAGAGACGGGACATTCACAACTCCTCTGGACAACCGGATCCTGTGTCTCACCATCCTCACAGTGAAGAATTTCTTCCTAATATCTGATCTAAACTGACCTCTCATTCTATGGAGACACCTCATAGCTGTGAATTCACACAGTTCAGTAGTGCTCACTTGCACTAACTTCTTTTTCAGTATCACAATGCAGCCCTGAGATTTTGCAGATGATTCTTGATATATTCTATATTAATATTTCAGGGCATCTGAAAATGTTTTCTACTCTACTCTAAATGTCAGAAGAGGCATAGTATGCAACTAATGAAACAGCAACCAATGACCACTAGCAGTCAGCAATCCAGCATATCTATTTTGTTGTGTTCTTTTTTCTTTAGAGAAGCATTACTACAGCTTGAAGTTGTGCAAATAAGTCTTGCAACAAAACCTTCTCATATTACCTCAGGGTATCTATTTATTTCCCCTTTTGCCATCTTGCCCTCTTCCTACACCCCTTCTTTTGACTTCAGGCAGGCTGTGAGAGAAAAATTTTAGAGCCAGATAGCATATGTCTTCATATAAACCTTCACCAAGGGAACAAAACAAAACACTTTGGTTGTGTATGGAGAAACAGCTTGGCACATTCTTGAACTCCAGAAAGTGCTTTAAAATGATTTGTAGTAGTTCGTAAAAATCATTAATTCACTCAAAACTTGAGTGCACCACTCAAGCTCTGCTTTTTGGTATTACTGGACCCACGGTGAAGACTGAAGCCTTGGCTTGCCATGCAGCCATGAAAAGCAGCCACAATGCTGGCTTTCATGGGCAAAACCCACTTCTCACTGACACTGTGCACACACACTCCTGCTCCTCTACATCCTCCTCTTCTTCCATCCCTGACTGCCCTCTCACTCCAGGGCTCAGGACTGGAACAGGCAGTGAGAGAAAGTGCTTGAAGTCCTGCTGGTTGGCACCTGGAGCTGGAGCTGCTCCACTGTGCCTACAAGCACAGCACCATTTCCAATTTGTCACATTTGTGTTCTGCCATGACACAGCAGACTTTTCTTTTTTTTTTTTAATACATATATATATACAAATATTGGCTTAAAACAAATAAACAAGTGCTTCCATCAGGCATACATGTGTTTTCAGGGTTAGGGTAGAGGTGGAAAGGTCAAAGGGAGTGGATTGCTACAGTAACATTGCCCAGACTGACTGTAGTAAGTTAGAAATGTATGATTCCTCCATAAGAATGTGCCTAAAACCAGAGATTTAAGGCCATGCTTTTGTAGACTTAACTATAGGTTAAAAACCAATTTTACTCCCTCAAATTAATATGGAATTTACAGGAATTGGCATAAAAATGTCTATGGAAAATGTCTATGCAATTTAATTGCAATTAAAAAAATGTTAGGGAAGATTATGTGAATTAATGAATTTTATAAAAAAATTTTAAATATATCATTCAAAAAGCACTAAGTTATTATGGAAAATTAATTCGATAATCATATCCCTACAGTAGTGTTCTCTGATAAGTTTTAAATAAATTTATAAAGCTTATTATTCTCTGTTCATAAAGCATAGAAATATTCAACATAGATTATTTTACTGATTAAAAATGTTGTGTGCTCGGCAATTTCACTGAGTTCATTGGCACAAAACAGGTTTGATGACAATGGTTTGATACTCAGAAATATCAGCTAGAGATGAAACCAAAGCAGAACAAACCCAAAGAGAGTGCTTTGTGTAGTACCCTCAAAATGGGAAGATGACTGCTTCCTCGAAGTATTTAGGGATGTTGGTTTTCCAGACACAGTACAGAAAGCCTTATTTTGCTCCTGTTTTGAGCTGCCATCTAATCTGGGTTCACCACTGCAGTCTTCAAAAGGCAATGAGCATATTAAAGCATTTATGGAACAAATTTATGCATAACTGTGAAGCTCTTAACAACTAGCCTGCAGTTTTTTTATTTCATATAATTATTCCTCAAAAAGGTACTTACTGTTTCCAAGTCTCTGTAACTTGCCAATTTCCAATGAAACAGGAGTACACAGAAAATATTCAAAACTCACTTGTTATTATAAGAAATGGTTCCAGCACGTTCTGTGTCATACACAGCTGCAATTATTAACTGTTTAATAAAAAGTGCAGAAATACTGCAAATCAATAGTTTTTCTTCCTAAAAGCCGACCAATGTCGAGACAATAAGGCTAAAGTAGCATTACAAAACATGTGTTGAGCACTTGAGGGCTGGTCACAAGTAAAGGTATGTTGTTGAGGGCATTACCCAAATGCCTCTTAAACGCTGACAGGTTTGAGAAGGTTGTGAGTGGGAGTAGGAGGTGTGCATGTTACAATTGCACATTAAAACAGTCATTCCACTCAATGAAATTAGGGGACCTCTGTGGTTTTGGAGGGTTACCCTGGCTTCATTCCTAAGTAAATCTTCCAAAATTTGTGTATGTTGTGAAGTTCTGAAAAAATCAGTCAGCAGTAGAAGCTCATCAGTATTTAATAGCTGGGTAAGTCTCCTGAGATTTTATGAACACTCAGTATGCTGCAATCCATGCCTGCACAGCTTGAGCTGTTCTTTCCTTGCAATTGCTCTTTTTCCATGGTGGTACTGAAAGCATTAAGAAGGTTTTGCTGTTCTCTCCATACACCTATTGTATGCAAGAAAAAGGAAAGGCATGGGAGCGAGGGGGAGAGAAAGAAACAGAAGAAACAGGGAAAAAATATTCAGAACATAGTACAAAAATGATGCATAATTAGCAAAACCAAGAATCCTGGACACATTCCAGAAGAGCATGGTGAAATCCATGACAAACACTTCAATCATTTTAAGAGGAGTAATAGGAGATGATGTTATTTTACCATTTTCAGAAATTGACATGACATCCAAAGTTAACCTAAGTAGTGCAATGGTTGAAAACTCAGCCATTCAAAAGATAAGAAATACAACAAAATGTGAAAAGGTGTCACGTGCACAAGAGTTACATTGAGGTCCAGGAGACCTAAATCTCATTGCCTCTCCTGCCCACCCAAAGCCTATTCTCAGGCTGGTGGGAGCACTCCTACACACCTGGGGTGGCTCCAGAGCACTACAGACACAGACAGCAGGGTCAGGATTTCTCCTTTTCTTTGGCTTTGGTCAAAAGACCTGGACTTTTTACCTCTCCACCCAAAACTTTCTCTTCCTTTGCTCTTCTTAAAATTATTATCACAGTTAGCACTGTCCTGGGACTTCTCAAGCTCACCCCAAGAGAGAGGGAAAGACCATTTCTTTATATGAAGTTTAAACTAGTTTCTTCTCTATTTCACTGTTTACGCTCTGATAACAAGGTCTACGAATCACCTTGGGACCCTTTGTCATATTCATCACAGGAACGTTTAGGCCAAAGACCCTCCTCGTGCCACCTCTGAAACCAGAGCCATGTAAGCTGAATGACGACAATCAAGAGTTTGTGTGTGACAAGCTGGGGTGCTGCATGCTGGAGGTGGGGATGTGCTGGAGTTCATTTGGTATTTTACTAATCAAGAGTGGGTTGCCTGCCTGGTCTTTTTCTACCTGTTCAGTTTTATGGGACAAAATAAGCCCTTGCTTTGAGCTGAACTACAAGGAAAGGGAGGCTTGAGATAGGATTTGCTGGCTTGTTTGTTTTATTTTCTTAGGTAACAGAGGAAAGTGCTTTTCTGGTAGCAGCAAAGGCATTAATTAATATTTAAAGATGGTTATCAGGGTTTCTTTTTCTACACTCACTGGGGAGATCAGAAATGCTCTGTCCTGGCTAGTGTAATAATGGTTTATCTCCCAGAGACCTTCCACACTCACAAAAAGCCATGGAAGGTTGCCCAGTTGCTGTCGCTGAGGGACCCTGCCAGGTTCTGACGCAGTTTGTTGCCTTAGTCAGGCATGGAGGCTTCCCGCAGGAGGTGGCATTCACTCCCCAGATGACATACCTGGGGCATGTTGGCAGACCTGCCCTGAAGCCTAGGATGTCAAAGAAGTTCTCTCCATGCTGTCCCTCAAAAAAGCTGAGACTACAAAGGAAGTTCCCCCCTTGCAGCAGTGTGTAGGGGCAGACAGGTCCTTGGAGGTACAGTGGAATTAAGTGGCACCACAGAGCCTGGAGGTCAGTCTGGCTTCCCTCTCTCCTACAACTCTGGCTGATCATATCAAAGGCAGGAGGCTGCACTGCTGTGCCAGGCAGGAGACCAGGTTACAGGCTGAGCAGTGTGGGGATGAGGGGGTAAACACTGGAAAATCCTTGCAGGGTGATACAGAGACAGATGCCTTTCTGTGAGCTTCTGCCTGACATTCGATGTTGATTTCATTGGGACTGGCTGAAGCACTCTCACCAAAGTATCTTAAAATTGCAGTTTCTAGATTGATGGAAAGTACCATAGGAAGTTCTAAACAATTAGGCTGCAGGCATTTTGGCTTGGAACACAAAATTAGGTAGTTACCTTCTGATCTTCATCTCTAGGTCCCTACAACGGGCTAATAATATACCACCTCATCCAGGTGCTGTGAAAATTAATCCATTCCATTTGTGAAGTACCCAGATTCTCTGACACTGAGCACATCAGAACAGCCATTGAGAAAATTGACAAATCTCTACTGTGAGGATGGTTTGCATAGCACGAATTAAGTAAGATGTCTAAGGTCACATACTGAATAAAATAAAATAAATTATTCTATGTACATGAACTGAATGACGGATAGATAACTGGGGGGAAAACACCACCATGTAATGAAGATCTAAACTGTAATGCACACACCTAGTAGGTCAACAGAGAGTTACAGGCAACTTTAGTCTTCCCTTCTGAAACTTTTGAATCCTTGGCTTTGCAGCTTTGGTACTTGAGAAATGCATTTCAAATACATTTTGTTTTCTTTCTTTTCCATAAGCCAGGTTACCTGGTTGAATTGCAACATCCAAGGTGCAATGTGGTCTTTATTCTTCCCGAAAGAAGCATAGTAGGTCATTGGAGAAAAAGGGGAAGTAATCAATCTCAATGTAATCCATGTCTGGTTGTCAACATAATGGTTCTACCAAACCCAAAATATTTCCTATGTGAATCTTTAAATTCAAAATCATATGAAAAACAGAAACATAGCAAAATGTAGAAATCTGGGTATAAGAGGTAATATTTTACTATTTTTTCTTTATTTTATTATTTTACTAGTTTATTCTTTGTGTGTCTCACCCTCTCTACGAAACCAGAAATATCAGCTGAGCTCTGAAAGCAAAGGCTACACAGATTTTGAATCATTACCATTGCCAGTATGTAGGATCATATAACTAAGGCTAATGAGAAAAGTAAAGCTAGACCTGAAGATGTATTCTTAGAACAGTATAAATAAATTTTGTCACTTAAAAAAGTTATATCTAGAATAATATTTTTGTTAAATCCCATTTTTTGTTTACAGTCTATTTTTATATGGAGTATCATATAGCAAGGACAGCTTTTTGCAGTCAAGTACATCCCCCAAAAAGCCAGACCATCCTATTACTATGGAAAGATAGCTACTAAGTTGCCAGAAATTTTATGAAAATGGCTGAATCAAAAAGGGAAGAATTCCATCAGTTTATCCATTCCCAGAGAAGAATGCAGTAGCAGTTCGGGCCTTGTTATGAAGAAGAGAATTCATGGAATACAGAAATGTTAGAAATATTCTAACCATGGGAAAAATGTCAGTGGGAACTTTACCCTATTAGGCACTGATGAATGCATTCCTCCCTCAAGATTTTTCTTCCGTGTGAGTTCCCTTCACTAATGTTCTCATTTAAAGCTAAACACAAATGCTTTAAAATGCTGTTCTCTTCCACTGGCCCAGCAATTACTTTTTTCCTGGTTGATCCTGTTTGGATTTTAAGATTCTAGGAGCTTATAGACATCTAGAATAAAAGTTCTGTACTTTGGAAAATTTTGTGGCCAGTTTTAGTAACAAGTTTTTAAGTAATTGAATCAAATGTGTCAGATACTTCTGGAAAACCTCAGCTCTTCCTGAAAGATTTTCTTTGCTAGATAACACAAGCTACAATAAAATTTCCTCTCTCCATATTACATGGGGTTTAACGAGGTTGCAGCTAAGAAGTATATCTCTTTTATTCCAATACGAGCAGACTGTAAAATCTGTCTGAAAAGATTAATAAAATAGTGGCATATTGTACATCAGAAGTGACATCCTGAGACCAAAGGCAGTGAAACTGGAGCTATTCAGAACAGAAAGGAATTTCTCTCATACTAGCAGAAAGGTTCTGGGTTTTCATGGCTCTTCAATTTTGTTACTTAACGTCAGGAGGCCTTTTGAAAAATATTTGGCATCACATCTGAAAGAAGGTGTTAACAGATGACATCTTTATTTTCTCAAAATGAAGATTCAACAAAACAAAGTAAGAGTTGCTATTTACTGTGGGATTTTTAAGTTAACAGGGAGGAAAAAAGGGCAAACAACTCCCCCAACAGTCTTCTCCTCAAATCCCATTTTTTTTACAAATGGTAGGCAGCACATACGTGCCAGCAGTGTCATCACAAAGGGCTCACAGCCTTAGAAAATCAGATATAATTTTTGCAGACCGCCTTTAGGACAGTGCTTCAGATTTGCAAAGTATGTCCAATAGATCCCTTTGCCTTAAATCTTAGTATGTGAGTTCATGAGACATGAGAAGTCTTCTTATTTAGAAGGGTGAGACCTCAGCTGACATATGCATCACAGTCTATAAATAAACAGACATTTCTCTCTATATCCAGCAAATGAAAAACATTGTAAAGAAATGTTTATAAAAATATGAGTCTAAAATGAAAATTTCAGTGTAATACTATAGAAATTGTAACCATGAAAACAATTTTTATTATTATTTTGAGGTCAGCTGCTGTGAAAATGAAATAACCTTTATCAAAATTATGTTGACAGCATTTCAAAAAGTTTCCACCATCTTTTTAATCCAGTTATTTTAATACAGCTTGTTTTCATACTTTTATGCATTTTGGGGGCAGGAATTGCTGGAAGATATTTTACTAGCTGGGGAGGAAAGTGAAGGATATCTTATGTACCAAGTTTATTCACGTGTGCTTGTCCATATACAATGGAATAAAGAAATTAAAGATTTCAGAAAGTTCATGACAGATACTACAATCTCGTTTTGGAAACTGCTGAAAGAAATTTTAATTTTTGTTTAATTAGCAATTCAAATATAAAAAGACCCAGAAGAACTGTGTATTTTCTGTCATCCTGGTATTTTTGGAAATGCGTTTTGGAAATGCAGTTTGTTGGTTCAAACTTCCCTCAGTATTTTGAGCAGAAGCTGCAATTTAATCTCAAGGAGATTTTATGGAGAGCATCTCTTCGTTTTCCAAGGGAAGACCAGATGTTGCCTTCAGGCTCAGAAAAGTAAAAGTCAGCCCCCAGCCCACAGACTGAGCTCAGGAAAGCCATGTCATCTCTGAGGGACATCTGAAATGTTTGCAGTATGCATTCTGTCAGAACCTTATTTAAAGCTGGTGAATGTAGATCAGGTAGACAGACATGAAAGCCATCCAATGCCCAATAATTGGTCCCATAATCAAGCATCAGTACCAAAGCCTTCAAACAGAATATCTGGGCTAATTCGCTTCATCTGGAATGAGGAATTGGACAAAGACCTGTGCTAGCATTCAGGGATGTACTTAATTTTCTTTGACCTGATATCCAATTATATGTTTTAAAATCTCCATTTTCTGTTTGTGAACGGAACTAGTCTATAGCTATTTTATCTGATTTGTTTACAATTCAGTAGGAAGGATTTGGAGATTAGATTTATCTCACAGAGAAAGTTATTACAGAGGAATGAAGCCATTTGAAACAGAAAAAATAAACAAGGATATGTATTCATCTCAGCACTACTGACCTTGCAGGAAATTACTTTATATTTCTCTTTCTGGGCAATTCTAGAGAAAATGTTACTGAACAATACACATTTTTTTACTGAAATACATTTTTAAAGTATAAATATTTGGAGGTAATTAAACAGTTTGAGCACTTGTACTGGGACCCAATCCAGCCTTGCGGAATTAAGGCTGCTTAGCCTTTACCCAGCAGCACATTTTTAGGATGGGATCTTAAAATCATAGCCAAAGTCTAGCAACTCATTGATGCATGCTTTTGGAAATTAAAATCTTCCAGAAAAATGAGCAGGAACTAGCAACTCTTCTCATTGGGGCAGTCTGCAAGTACCAAAGACTGAGCCCAGAATTTTCTGAAAAACATTTTTCTTTTGTCCATTAGCAATAGATTTTGGGGTTTTGGGGATTTAAAAATTTAAATTAAACATTTAAAAATTTCCTTTTGGCCATTCTTTGGACAATATTCTTTAAACTTAGGCTCTGCCATATTTTTCTTGATTTCAAAAAAATAAAAATCAACTGTGAGAGAGATCTGGATTGTCTTTAGAAATAAGGCAATTAAAAACCTCCATACTGTCACTATATCTAGACATGCCTAATGAAATTCAAGGAAGTAAATAGTCCTCTCTGTGTGCACAGAGTTTTTACCAAGACATCCCACCTCTACTTTGCTGCAGCAGCCCTACCAGCTCAAACTTGTAAGCAATGTTAAAGTCTGCGAAAAAGTATCCCCTGCCCCCACGCCAACATGGAAGCAATTGGTTCTTTCTATCCAGTTACTTACCCAGCACTGTAGAAAACTACATGTTCCCAAATTACTAATTGGTGTTGCTTAAATCAGTTGCTTCCCTTTCATTGATAAAAGCATCAACAAGAAGCTCTTTGAGGATGATGTTCACTGGCTGTCCAAAATCACTTATGACATTCATGTGAGGACAGCTCCCTTCAAAAGGTTTTTCAGTCCTAACAGTGTCTGCAAAAGTCATTCTACCCTGTGTGCTTTATACTTGAACTGTGAGGAAGCCTTTTTCTCCCAAGTGTGTTTTTACCTGTAGCATTACACCTGAGAGTATCATCCTTTTCTTCCTCACGTCCCTTTCAAATAACATAAACTGATTTTCCTTTGGAGATGTGCATTGTCTCTTTCTGTACATTCCTGCTACTTTTTGTTCCATCATTTTGTAGTGTTGAGCCTGTGTAAGGGGTTGTGTTAAATGGACATTCCTTTCATTTATTTGGCTTAGGAGAACATGATATACCACAGGAGTATCACATTTGTGCTGCCAAGCTCTAATAAGGACCATCCTGGAAGATCTTTCAGTTCAGCCTCTGAGACAGGCCAGCCATGCTGCAGTAATTGGTTGCTAATGCAAATTTTTGGGGGAGAGTAGTGAAATACTGTGGGTCATTCCAGATGAATTGCAATTCTTTGGAGCTCTTGTTGTGAATATGATTTTAAACTTCAAGGATGAGGGGACTCATAGACTGCATGAGGTATCTTGTACCTGATTAATTCACGGAATAAGTGGTGTAAGAGTAAATTTATATGCCAAATAAAATATCAGTCAAAATAGATCTTTCTGTGCTTGCTAGTTTGGGAACACAGCGTACAATAGACTTGGCTAATACATATTCCTGGTTGCTGTTTCTGCCCTCTAATAAACTCTTTTGAGATTGGTATGATTTAAGTTTTCCATTTCCTTACAATTAAGTGGACATAAAAAGTGCGTAAGCAAACTTAGGATGACAAATGTATTATTATAAAAATATTAATAATCTTGCCTGTCCACAAGAAATAAACTAGTAAACAAAGTATTTACTAATGTGTCTACACTTGCTCAAAGTGTATGAAAATCAAAAGAGCAAATTAAAACTAAAACTAGCGTGAAAAGAATCAAAACTAAAAGGCAGAGTTTTGATGCTGCCTACCGTTTTCCTGTTCTTTGTTTCTTTATCTTTCAGGTCCTTCTAACATATTTTGGGTAGAGCTGAAGAAGAGTTGAATAAACAGGGATTATTGGCCTCATTTGTTCAACACCCAGGGAATAACTTCTAATCCCAAATCCTGTGCAGATACAGGTTATAGAAGACGATTCTGGAGAAGGAATCTGCCTCTTCCTGTTAACTACCTGCAGAACAACTAGCAGAAATTCATTTGCTTCTTAAAACCACTGGAACATAAAATCTAACACCATCAGGACTCCATACTAATCCAACACATTGTCTCTGACAGCAGCAAACAGCAAGTATGTACGGAAGAGTGTTAAAATGGGACAAAGACAGTTGGTCTTTGATGAGTGTTCTCCCAGCATCCAGTGATTTACACTTAAAGTGTTTTCTATTTCTATGGTGATATCTTTGTACTTAACCTTCTGTGGGCTTTTCTTCCACTAATTTGTTCAATTTCTATACTGAATAAATTTTTGGCAACAATAAATTTTTCCATCCTCTGGAAAGGTCTAAACATTATCTGTGCATTATGTGAAAAAAGTAGCACTGTAGTTTAATAGGTCCTAGCTAATCTTTGTATTGAGAGTACCAGTAAACTTTCATTATTCATCTTCGTGACATCCATACTCATCCCCTGCAATACCATTTAAAAGTTTGTATCATATTATCTCACTGCCAGCCTTCTTCACCAAAGATTTAAGTGAAACATCACACACTATTAGCAGCTCAGTTAGGAAATTTCACTTGGAAATTCTAAGATCTTTTGGGAATATTGCCAGACCTGGTAGTTACTGTTCTTTTTGTCTCTTTATTCCATAAACTTCTACCAAAATCTTGACTAGCGACAGATTTTCCTGATACATCACTCATAAGCAAGGTTCTGCCAAGGTGAGCTCTTTATACTCACTCCTTACCTGTGTTCACAATTGAAATGAATCCATTTGGGGTTTTTTTTCTATGGCTTATCTTTTTATAAATATTGATGCATCTTGATCCTCTATTTGCTATATTGATGCTCCAGCAGGCTTGCTGCTTCCGATGTGTTTGAGAAAGACTTTCATAGTACTGATGCCATTTGGAAGTTCATCTCCTGTCTTGTTCTGTTTTTTCATGTGTATTATATGGAGTTTTATGATTTTTCTGGTTATTCTATTTTGGGCCCATTTTCAGCTTTCGAAGGTTCTTGCTTCTAATAGCCTTCCCTACCCCTCTGTTCACCCACTCTGGCTTTCTTTTTCTCTTTCTAAAATGGGATGCAGTTGGCCTGAATTCCCGTATGATATAATTGAATACCCTCTTTGCTGCTTGCCAGAGCTTTACCTTTTGACAATCCCTTTAGCTGAGCTTCCTCCCCTGTGTGTAATTCTTGTTTATGAAAAGAAGAGGTATGTCATTCTTGTTCATGCATCTTCTACCACAATTGAAAGTTACACCAATATTTAGGCCTTACACAGAGACATCATTTATTTTTTAACCCAGAGACTCAGGGGCATCACACTCCATAGAAAGTGACAGTCTGTCGAATATCATCCTATAGACCTGTCCATATTTTATCATTCCATGAACATTTATTGGATTGGATCATCCCATGATCAACTGACTATTTCTTCAACTTCGTATTACCTCCATGAATTTGATTCTTCCCTTTTGCATCATTTCTGCAGTGTCATCATTTTCTGCATCTTTCTTCCCTTCTGCATTAACATAATCAATGCACTCAGCCCTTGGCAGAATGGCAAGCCCTTCATATTTCAGAGTACCTACAAGAGAAGAGAAAACCATACCATTAATTTTCAGAAACACATAATTCAGGAATAACTGAAAGGCTCTTAGTTTCAGATTCGGATTCAGATTCAGGTAAGTGACCTCTACAAACAAGATATTCACAATGAAGTAGTACTGAAGTTGCTGTGCCTATTGCAGTCAAAATCACAGCCACTGGCTATTCTAAAATCCAGATGTTGACCAAACATTGCACTCCCAAGGCAAGTTACTATCATGGCTTGATGAGGGAGAGTTGGAAAATGACCTTAAGAAGGTCTTGAGGAAAAAAAGAGTGAAATTGCCACCAAATGCTATGTAGTGTCCAGCCACTACAAGGGGGATAGAGAGCAGTGCAGAAAGGCCACATGACAATAAACATTGAGATAAACAAACACAATAAACATTAAGAACATGATGACACTTTGGGTCTGAAGCCTGTAATTCATCACCATTCTACAAGCGAAACACAAACCAGCAGCACAGGGTGATGCCTAGAAGCAAAGGGACAGAATTTACACAGACTTACAGAGTATGAGAGTTTGGGGCTGTTTCAGTAGAAGAGAAGGAGTATTGAGTACCATTAACATGTAAGTTTAGTACTGCGTGGAAGCTGCTATCAGCATTTGACAACCTTTCATGTCTTCCTGTGTTGCTGTGGACAGAGATACTTGTAGAGAGCAGATGCAGTTAGTTCAAGCAAAATGTAATTTGAAGCTCATTTACCACAGAGCAGTCCATGCAATCAAAGCTCTGTGATGAAAGCTGTTTTTCAAATAAAAAGCATCAACATTAAAGGTTTGTTACCAATTGGCACATGCAAATACATTCAGATAAAGCAGGGGAAAGTGGAATGACTAGCAAGGGAAAGTGTGCACTGTGCGTACTCTTGCGATGCTCTATTTGGACAGAATGTCAACATTTCAATCCTGTCTAAAAAGAAAAAAAAAGTAACCTTAAAATTCCTGCAGACAATTGCTCATAATCATCTTCTAGGACATTCTGAGCTTGTTCCATTGTTTTGTGTTCTTGTCTTGTTTTAACTGCTTTGTGCCCTGTGTCATTGCTAACAAGTTTGGAAGGAATATGTAAAATACCACCAAATTTGGAAAATTAGCACATTATATCCACTCCAGTCATTTCGCTCCAACGTAAATCACTGCACAAGGCACAAGATAATAAAGACTGAGCGCCATTGTTATTTTCATTGCCTGACCTTAATATTAAATCCTATGACTGGTGAGTCAGTTTCTGTCTGGTGTTTTGACATTTGCCTCTCACTAATCATTCTGCACAATTCCATTAAAAACAGTATATATTAAAGCAGGGAAATTACTTCTAGAATCAGTTTCTAGGTTCTCAGTCCAAAACAGCATTGCAACTGGGGAAAAGTTCTACTGGCATTTCAGATGTGAAGACTGGCTTAGCTACTTGCTGGAGTATTTAGTTAGTGCATATCATTCCTCGGTACACGAGGTGCCCCACACTATCGCTGATGTAAGATACTTGAAAAAGGAAGGGTGTGTGCCGTCATTCCTCTGGTGATCATAAGCCCAGCCAGCTACATGCTCACCTCAAAAAGAGCAGTGAGATTTACAGAAATTTTAGATTTGAGTAGAATTTACATGGTTTCACAGCCAAGTGCTTGGTTTTTTTCCTGATGAAGCCAGTGAGACTATTGCCATTGATCTCAAGGTGAACAAGGGTTGGGCCACAAATGAAAGATGAAGGGAATACTCAAGTTTCTCTTGGAGGTTCCATGATTCCAGTCTGAGCTTCCTCCACATCCACTACACAAACCCAAGAGCTCTCAACACATCTCTAGGGCCACAGCAAAAGAGATTTCAGAGTTACGTTCTCAGAGTTTAGTTAGCACTTGTTGAAGAACGATTGAGGAAGTATGGGACAAGATCTGGTCCACAGACACCCATTTTCCAGCAAAATGCAAGCATCTAGAGGCTACAAGCACTTTATTACATCTGTTCAAAGACAAAGTTGTTAATACCTGTATTTTGTGTAATACCACAGCAGTAAATGCACTTTTTCATGAAGTGGGAAGTGTAGGCATCCAGGGTTATGTAAGCCTGAGAGGTCTGAGCACACAACTCCTCACTCACTGTCCAATCCACCAGGCCCTCTGCTCAGTGACATCCCCTCTGTGTCCCCCTGAAGCTGAGCCACTCTGCAGCCATGGTTCTGGCTCTCCTTTTCTATCTAACTGTTTCTAAAAACTTTCAAACCAGGTAGCTCTTCTCAATCCAGGACGAAGAACCAGAGTTGTAATCTCTAGACAAGGACAGAGCACACCTCTGCTCCTAATCCTGCATTTTCCATTTATGTGCCTGCTCATCTGAGTGCTTGTCTGCCTTCACTCACTAACGCTGGCAGTCCATGGCACAACTGCCCTGCCTCTTCCTGCCTCTCAGGTGTTTTCTGTGTAACTTGGGACCTGAAGTGGGTGGTAGTGATTTTGTCTATGGAACATTCCTGCGGATTACGAGGGCTTGTTTCATCAATATGTATTTCTTTTTCCCTCCTGTTATGTGGGAGAATTCTTCATGCAAGCCTCAGTAATCCTTTCCTGATTAGAGTGTCATTCAGATCACGTTACACTGGACAATTAGGCTTCACTTACAGTCTTGCTACTTTGCTACCTGATGAGTTTTCTTTTAATGGAGACAGTAATTTTAGAGTGTTTAAAAGTTCGATTACATCAATGATGACATTTTTCCTTTCGTATCTCCTGGGTAGGCTTGAGCTAAGCAACAGAAACCAAGCCTCATATTGAAAACTACACAGAAATCTCATCTCTCCTCTTTCTAAAATTCTTGCTTTCTTTATATCCATTAGGCTCATAGTTAGTCAAAGTTTTTTGACAGAATTATGTTCTTAATTTCAAAGGCATCTCAGTCTTCTTCTTGAAGTGTCAAAAAATCCCACCACAGTGTAAACACTGTTCTATCCTAAAGATACAAAAACTTGACAATCAAAACAACCTTAAACTGCAACTTACTCTGACTAAAAATTCACTATATGTTCACTTGTCTCTACTTCAAGATTTCAAATAATGCAAAACTAGCACCTAATCTTTTGACTATATAAAAGCAATTCTCCCCCTCTCCCTTTACCAAGACTAGTGATGGCTGGGATTTTTCATCTCTTTTTTTGATCATCCTTTAGTAAAAATCCAAATGTTTTATTTTTCCCTATTTCTGGAAGAGACCAATACAGGTTTCCTGATACAAATACTCCCAGAATACCAAAAAAATGAGAATCCAGATGCAGTTTTTACAAATTTGCCTAAAATCTGTTCTGCTCCAAGAAAACGTTCCATTGAACAAAAAATCTTCAGGAAGTAGAGCCTAGTAGCAACTTCTGTTTCCCCTCTAGCAAAATTCATGGTTGTTTTGAAAAGCCCCAAATGGAAATATTTGTCCAAAAGCTAAATATTTGTATTTCTGGCAAAAATAGTCAGATTTTTTATGAAAAATAGAATTTTCCACAAAGGTGTGCACTCTGTGTAGAAAACTACTTTTTCTGTGTAAAAAGACTAAAATTCCAGCAATTTGAGAACAGTGATTTTGACAGAAAATTTGGAGAAGGACTATTTATGACAAAGTAGGATAGGGGCTTGGAAAAGACCTATAGAAAATCACAGTCTATTGTTTGTGCACAGAGCCACAGCACAAAATCCTTTCAACTGGCTGATCATGTTCTGTCTTGGGAAAAAAAAAATTCTTTGCCTTCACTGTTAAAATATTTGTCCAGAACAGCCACCTGGATATGAATCTATGCATTTACTCTCACCTAGCTTAATCCACCCATTTTTCTGCCAAATTTCCTTTAGTCTACACAGCTCCTTTCCTGATGACATATTTCATCTCAGTTTACATTTTCACAGGCAATTGAACCAAGCATTCTCTAAAATCCTTAGGTCCTCATTAATATGTTCTTTATCTGCTGAATTAATCTTTCTTGACTGCAGGTTGCTAAATTTATATGCAGTGCTCCAAGACCCAACCAGTCCTCTGTGTGTTACCTGGCCTCATTCTTTGCTTTTCGAACTCTGCAGCAAGTCTCTGTCCCACGTGTCCTGAGATCACATTTATTGTTCACAGCCATGTCTCATTAATACTCATATTTGCCACACAGTGACCTGCACACACAGGACTTCCTGCTATTGCCCTTTAGCTTATGGTGGTAACATTTGTTTGTTGTTCTTTGGCACACGACTTTCTATCTTGCCTTAATAAACTTCCAGCTACTTTTTAGGACTTCATTTTCAGGTGATCCAGTTCTGTAGGATTACCTGGATACTGCTTTTGATTGACAGCACCTTGAATTAGTCGCAAATTTTGTTTTGTTCAAAATGAAAATAATTACTAAAAGGAGTAAAACAGGACCCCAGCCCAATCTCTGAGGAACTTTACTGCTATTTCCTTTTTCCCTACTGTTTATACATCAGCATTATTGGTCAGGCTTATTTAATCATATTTTAACCAAATGGATTTTTCATTAAGCTCTATCAATTCAACTAGCAATTCCTATGGCAGCATATGAAACACATTACTGACAGCTATCTAGAACAAATCTAATGACTTTTCTTTGCATAGAAAGGCATTTTCTTACTTTTTCTCAGTAAAGTATCATCTTATGCTAGTGCAAACTCCCTTTAATAAACACTACTTGTATTTTATTTTCTTTTCCATTTGTCTTCCCTTTTGCACTTACTCTTCTCTATTCTTCTAAAGCCTTTTATGCCACATTATCACTTAATTTTTTCTGTAGTTTTTGTGTTTTGTCTTCAGAGTTTTTTGGGAAGATCTACCCTTTGAATTGTAAAAAAAAAAAAAAAGAAACCAATCATCATAACTAACCATTACAAAACCCCTAAAACTAAATGGGAGAATGTTCTTCTCATTATAGCAGAAGAAAAAGATTTTATTTTTTCTTGTCCAGCAAACTCTCAAAAAAAAAGCCCTGACCAAATCTGGAGCTTCGAAATAAATTAGAGATAAAATGACATTAGCCAAGTACTTTCCATTTTGCCAAATACCCAACTTATTTATTTTAATCTATAATTTTAAAAGATCAGATTCTACTTCACCTACACATGATTGTAACTGAATGCCTATTATTTTAATGAGTATTACAGTAATAATAAGTATTAAAGGATCTGAGTATAATGGAAATCAGAAAAACTGGATACGACGGCCGAGAAATCGGCCGAAAAAGTTCATTATGGTAAAGGGATCTTTCTCACTCTTTTGAAATTACATGGAAGTCTTCTAAATTGGAGAGAGAGAAAGAACAAAATTGCAAAGTTTATGCTAAGTACTGTAGACTAAACTCTGTGTCTTTGGTGAAAAATGTCCCTGTGCCATTTTCTGACTGAGGATTTCACAGTCACAGACATCACTTTAAACAAGCTATTTAACAGGCCTGAACTTAACAAACTAGAAAAGTGTCTTTGTTTTCACTGAATTTCTTCGCATTTGTGATCTGCAGAAACATCTTTTTGCGTAGCCAAGCTACTCGCATATTACAGAAAGACCACTCCAGAGGCTTCTCCGTGTCGCTGTTGCTGGCTGGGAGTCTCTGCTTTGGGCTGGAGTTGGTGGGCTGGTATTGGCAAACTGCCATTTCACAGGCCACTGCCAAAAAGCATCCTGTAGAGCAGTTTGAGCATCACAACTCGAAGATGCACCCTCAGCTACATCATAAAGCTACCCTTCATGCCCAGATACAGCAGGGCACTGTTGAGGATGCTCAGAGGGAGCAGAATGAAAAAGCTGAGGTGAATGAAAACACTTGAGGACAGCCCTTCCTTAGAAAACTCTCTGTCTGCATGGTGTTGCTTCTCTGCCTAGGAAATAACAGAAGCTTCAAGAGATTGTGGGGACACAAGACAATCGGTAATGGCGGCAAAAGTTTGAAATAACTGGAAGAACTTCTGGACACCATCTGGATCTGCAGATAAAATACACTGATGAATTTGTTTATTCATAGAATCTGAATTTCGTCTTCTCTTCTTACTGCAGCTACAATATTTGATGCAGGGGGGTTGGACAGCAGCACACTGTGCTACTTCTCAAAGGATGGTGCTGTAGCCACATGTCCTCTGGAGCCTGCCAAGGTCTGAAATCCCATTGTCATGAGCATACTGTGTGCCTCATTCAGGCCTGGAACCTTCTTTGTTGTATTCCATCTGATCATTGAGAGAGGCTCAGTAAGAACAATCATGTTAATAGATACTGGTGCTAAAATTTTACAGAACTTTAATTTTCTCCAGTATAAAAGATCCAAACTGCACATACATTAGTCACAACCCTTTTTTCCTGGAAACCCTTTCTAAAATCTTTTTCCAAGGCTGATGAAATCTTTCCTTAAGTAGTTGGGCTGCAGGAAAAACAAACAAACAAGCAAACAAGCAAACAAACAACCTAACAAAATGCAGGATGACAGTAGAGAATGCCTTTGGGAGATTTAGGAATATCTGATGAAGACCTAGTGTCTTTGAAAAGTGAAGAAAGTGAAGACCTAGGAAGAGCACTCCTTTGGCAATGAGACTCAGTACAACATTCCACATAAACTCTCTGCGGTCTGGAAAGCAGGGCTCAGAACACAGAAAACAGCTTGAGCAGCTCAAGAGACAGCCACTCCTGCAGGAGGGCATCTTGTCCAGGATGGTTTGTACACATGCTTTGAGGGAAACCCTTCAAAGTTTTTCATGCCTTGAAAAACTGAGGTATTGAGGTATTTCTGGCAACTGTATGTTATGCATTATGCAAGCAGTAATTATTAGATGATTGAACAAAAGAAAACTCCTTTTAAACAATAAAAGCAATGGGTTTGGAGCCTTTATACACGGGACATGAACAAGATTCGTGGGTAAAATACAAACTGTCAAATCATCTTGAACTCCATAAACAATTTAAATAAGAATTGAGCTCAAAGGGGATTGGTGTCGTTGCTTCAGTATGGAAAGTCTAAATCGGCCACTTATTGCCAGCATTGTGTATTAGAGGATTCTGAAGAGACAGATGGCCAGGCAGCAAGTACTTGTTACTTAAAGCTCTTCTGGCGTGTACCTTTCCTTGGCAGGCAGACTCTTCCAACAACTGCAACTCAAGAAAAGCTTTTGGGTCCTGAATGCGTAGTGAGAGCAGAGAACTTGCTGTACCTTGGCACTGCCTGCCACTGTGTCCATTACCTGTCATTGTACTTTCTATTTCCACTTTTACTGCCCCCTGAGGAACACCCAGGCTCTGCTGATCCAAAATAATATTTATTTCAACCAAAATGCATTTACTTCTCTACCACTTCTATTGTGATGAATTTCTATCCATGTTTGGACTCCCTCCTTTTTCTTGGTATATCTGCAGTCCTGTGCCTCATGGATACCTCCATAAAATTTTTCCTTTGAATTTGACAGGCTCTTCTTTGAAGTGTCATCAACTCAACCCTGTCTAAATTTAGACTTCTTTAAAAAGTCATTAAAACAACTCCTTTGTTCCTTCATAAACCTATGTGTTCTTTGCTGAACAAGAGTATCAGCTTCATTTGTTTTTATCTCTGTATTTCAACAGCTGTTCTAGTTTCATTCTTGGGGTTTTTTTTCCCCTTCTATATCCTCTATAATAGGGCACTGAACTGTGATATGTTTAAGTGAAAAGAACTTGAACCATGATTTCTGGACTTAGTCCATCAAGAATTTGTTTTCTTCTTAGGAAAAAAAAAGCACTTAGCTATAAATAAACAAAAATATTAGTATTTGATGCATCTCCTTCATCTGGTGTCTCTTTTATGACAAAGAGTCGCTATGGGAATAGCAACATAGGAAAGGGTTGAGAAATAACTGGTGATATTTCTTTTCACCCAAAAATGCTGATTCATTGAAAACAAAATACCACAAAAATCTGACTGTGTACAATCTTCTGACAGAACAGATGCAAGTTTCAAAACTTCTTTGCTAGTTCTAGGATATGTGGACTACTAATACTTGAGATACTAGTTTTATCATTCCACAGAAGGAATAATGATGACAGTTCCCAAGACTGTTTCTACACAGAACATTAACAGTAATTTGTTAATTGGTTTCCCAGGCTACTCAGCTTCAACAGCCTAATGAATCATTTGCTCGGAGAACCAAACACTGGGGTTTGGTGTTTGGCAACTCCTGTGTTCTCAGCTGCTGGGGCAGCCCAGCTGGGGGACAGCCTGCCTGGTGGCTCCTCTGCACAGGGACTGCTCTGGGGTTTATTGCTGAAGAACTTGATGAGCCTTGGCATGTATTAATTCCACTCATGAGAATAACTGCTCTCTTAGCAGGATGCCAGCCATCACAAAGTGCAAGAAAGAACTTCTAAAGAGAGAAGACAGGAAGGATTTTCCAAAGCCTTGCAGTAATGATAAAACATCAGATTCTTGTGAATGATAAAAGAAATGGTTTTGAGATTATTTTTTTGGAAAGACTGATAGCTCTCAAGAAATTGTGAGGAGCACATTCAGACTGCCTGGATCAACCAAGACCCTGAAGATGAATCTCGGACACCAGTCTCAGGAATCAGAGGGGTTGCACTGTGCAATTCTCCATGGACAGGAGTTTTGACCTGAGAGCCTGCCTGGGAATCTCAGAGCTAATGGCATAACCAGTCTCTTCCACAACCCAGCTGTGTCAGGAGTAGGTGCAATCTGGCCTTTCAGTCCACCTGTCACATATAGCTCAAAGTCAATCCGAAGAGGTACTCCATTCTGCTACAATGCAAATACTTTCATTACCTGCCCATATACCATCCTACAAGTTTTTCTTTCTATGTTAGTGTTTCCCTCAGCTCTCAGCATGCAGGTTATAATACTGCTCATTAGTTTGTAGTATTTTTTTTTATGATATCAAAGATATTATGATCAGCTATTTCTTCCTAATACATGAAAATAATTTTTTCATATGCATTAAAAAAATTTAAGTTCTCTTTTACTTTCCTCATAGAAGGGTCCTTGCTTTGCTTGTAGCTGGTTACTTTGGGTGGCATAAGGCTATTTAGGAGAGTTTTATGCTGCCTCCTCAGTCCCTTTTAATACATGGTACTTACATTATAGCACATATGAAGTCAGTGGAAAGGCAATTCTAATATATGCTCATTCTCAGCTAAAAGCCAACATATAAATGCTTCTTTTTCTGTAAAAGAAGGCATGGGCTAACATGTCACTTAACTACATGCTTTTTATGCCTCGTGAGGCAAAACCCAGATTCATGCCTGGTGTAAACTGCCAGGCAATAACATGGAGTTGCCTTAAACTCTTGGTTCGCGATTAAAACCTCGGGAAAAAAAAAAACAAACAGTTGTGGGGAAAAGAGATTTAGTAATACAGCTGTTGCTCTGCACAGTGGTAAGACTGACCCTGCCAGGCATCACTTCACTCATCCCTCTACATCTTCCGTGTGTGCCTGGCTTGAGGGGTCCTGTGTTCGATGATCTCTCTTGGTTTCACCGGCAAAAGGCACCCCGGTGGGGGCACCGATATGCTGTCGGGACGGGCACCCAGGTTCCCTGGGCGTGTATCACGGGAAGAGGGGGCTCCCCGGCACCGGGGAGCGGGCAGCGAGGGGTAACAGCCATCCAGCGCCCGGCAGCAGCCCGGGGGTGGCGGCGGGCACCTGCGGGGCGCAGCGATGGGCGGGGGGCGTCTCGGCTCAGGGCAGCGACTCGCACCTCTTATGGGGGGAGCGCCAGCGGCAGCGAGAGGGAGGAGGAGAAAAGGAAGGCGAGGAGACGAGCTGGGGAGACGCGGGCGGGCAGGAGCCGGGGGTTAGAGGAGGAGCTCCGCGCAGAGCGGCGGTGGGCACGGCCGCGGTCGGGCCGGGAGCTGAGGCACCGGAGCGGGGCAGGTGCGGGAGCCGCCACCGCCGCTGCCCGCGGGGCGGGGGAGCCGGCAGCAGCCCCGGGCCCTATGGTGCCGGGAGGGACCCGGACCCCGCTCCCCGCCTTCGAACGGGGTCCGCGGAGCGCCGCGGAGCGCAGCCCGCCGGGCCCGGCACTCGGCGGGCATGAGGACCCTGCCGATCCTTCTGCTCTCGCTCGGCTGCAGCCTGAGGCGGGTAAGTCTCCTGCGCGCAGCCCGGCCAAGGGAACGCTCGCCCCACGCCAGACCGCGGGCGGGGGTGCCCCTACGGCTCCTTCCTGAGGAGCCTATGTGGAGCCCTCCGGGCTGTTTCCCGCGGCAGGTGCCGCACACACTCCGGGAGGGACATCGGTGCCTCCCGTCGCTCGCCCTCCGACTGCCCCCGGCTGGGGAACGCCACGGGAGCGGGCGCTGCCCGCCTGCGCTCCCTGCCCGCACCCCGAGCGCTCCGCAGCGCCAGGACGGCTCCGTCCCGGCTCCGCTCCGCCGGGCACGGTCCCATCCCCGCGGAGCCGCCACTTGCTCCCCTCAGTTTTCTCCGTAGCCGGTGGACACCGCTGGTTTGCGAAGAGTTTTCAGGGAGCGCTGCCCGGGAGCGGTCCAGAGGCCACTGGCCGTCATCGTAGCGGGGAAAGCCCCGCATCAACAACTGTTTGTAATACGGGCAATGGGATTGCGATGTACAAAGTATTCAGAATATTGATGTCTTCTTTAGGGCGCCTGCTTTTATCATCTTTATATTTTCAAGCGTTTCTTAAGCAGTTTGTAAAAGTCAGTTACATTGATGGAAGCGTGATACACAAAAATGTTTTTTAGAAGCCCTTTAATTTTTTTTCATTTTTTGGTACTGTAAAACGCCAAAAGTCGGGAAAACATGTTGAAGGTGAGTGTAAGAGGAAATGTTTATCTGTCAAATTGCTGGTCTAGATGCCTTAGAAATTGCTAAGCTGCTTAAAACACAGAGAGACTCCTAAGGTGAATTTCCAGGTCAGTGTGCACCTTTACACGCGGTTCTGTATTCATTGGGGACAAAGGGTAACCTGCTGCTGGTTAAGCACAGGGAAAGATGGATGAGCACAAGTCCTAACGAGTGGTGAGTGCCCTCAAAGTCCTGATGTGTTTTGGGAGGTGGTCAGAGCCACGTAGTCTGGAACCCTAAATCTCTTTCTTTAGCTTTGTGAAGTCCATCTGAATGAAATTAGAACATCCATCTGAATGTATTAGAACTAATTTCAGTACAGTTTAGCAGGCAGCCCAGCTGTGGAAAGTAATACGCTACCTTTGGGTACTAACAAATGTGTATTTTCAAATTAACCTTTGCTATTAATCACTGATATTTTGGAAGTACGAGAAAGAGAAGTTGTTTATTTGGCAGCTTTCTTAATTACAGTAACTACTTTGACTTACCCTTCATTTAGCTAACATTTTTAATTACTGCACCTTCCTTTCCAAGACCCAGTAATTGTAATACTTCTTGATGAGTAAGAAATCTGCTGTCAATTCTTGAATGTTTGCACTTGGAAATTAAAAATAGCCAAGATATGTTCTGTGAAGGGAAAGTGCTATTAAAAACAGTATGTACACATGGGACTCATATTTTGCATGGGAGCTATCTGCAAAAAAGATAATACATACTAAAACATAGGTATTTTCAGTATAATGCTATACTTTCGACTGCAAGTTCTAGAAATCCTAATTTCTGTTAAATATGTGTCTTTGAAAGGAAAAGAATTCTGCACTCGAAACATATAATTTCAGTACTCAACACAGAGAAAAGACATGGAAAAGGAAGTAAGGTTCTGATGTTGTAGATGGTGAAATGAGACATTTGGAGAAGAGACAGTTTTTTGTGAGTTTTCATAACAGCCCCTGCTGTTATGCTCATGGCTCTTGCACTGTATTTTTAAAAGCTGTGCAAGTGGCTTGTCCACAAGGAGACTGCAGAATCACCAGGTTCTCAGTTCTAACTCTGCATCTGAGGTTCTGGGCCCAGAATCACAGCTTAATTAATTACTATCATTTTTTAAAAATTACTGTGTCATGCATCAGAGATCGTTACCAGATTCTGCTATTAAATGTCTCCTAAAAAATGTGAGAGAAAAGACAGAAACTTGGAGAGAGACCACCTTTTTCTTGGTAATTATAAGTGTGAGGATGAGTGAAGTACTGCATATTCCCATATTATTTATTTAGGATGTGATTTCATTTGAGCTAATCAAACTGTCCCATCAGCTCCACTGATGTTTCCAACTTTTCCATTTGTCACCGCCTGCAGTAATTTCTCCCATGCAGTCTCTTACGGACTCCATGTGTTTCTCTGTGAGCCTCTGAATGCCTCTCTGAATTCAGCTGACCCCAGTACAACTTCCCAGGGTCACATTTCTCTCCCCAGTACTGCTGCATTCCTGTCTGTTCCTGTGGACATACATAAACTTTTCTGAAAGCCAAAGACCTAGGGGCATGGCTTTGAACCAGTAAAGGCATTAGCACTTTTTTAAGTAGTGCGGTTTTCTTGCTGTGTAGCATTTGCTTGAATCAAATAACCATGCTCTGGGGCCTTCAAGAGATAAAGTATACATGGTGGAAAAGGGAAAAAAAGTAGAATTTACTGTGTCAAAGAGAATGAAGTTTGATAAATTTTCATGTTCCGTGATTTGTATTTAACTTTCAGCTCCCTAACTTACTACAAAAGGGAAAAAAACCAAATGTGTCTACTCTCCTGTTTCAGTTTCAGCTCAGAGTTTTTCTGGAGAAAAATATCTGAAGGCACAATATTAAGGAATGCACTAGAAGGCTAAATGAATGCTACAGGAAGAAGCCAGTAGATTGTTTCAACATTTTGTTCTGAAAAGTCAATGTGCGAGAAGCTAAAATGGGCATTGAGTGTGAAAAGTGCCTGCATGTGCTTGGGTGACACCTATCTGCATTCATTATTGGTAGTTGCATTCTGTGCCAGTTAAAGTTGTGGCTTTCATTATTGGTAGTTGCATTCTTCATGAAGCATTTTAATTCTAGTTTCAAGACATAACGTGTTTGTTAATTTGGCACAGGTGAATGGTGTCCATCCAGAATGCAGATTTCAGCTGGAAATTCACAAAGAGGAAACAAGGTGCATGGAACTTCTAAAGAATGCAAAGCCAGTGGACTACAAAGGTAAGAAGAGAAGAGGTGTCATGTAGAGATAACTGGAGTACTGAAGATTTTCTCCCTTTACCTTCTTTCCTGTTGTGATTGCAGTTTCTGTAGTTGTCTGAACTGTGCTTGGGATTTTATGGATCTTAGAATTTATGCAATTTTACCTTAAATGTACTGCTGCAGCAAGCATGTGGTGAGAGGTGTGCAGGTGCTAGGAATGCACTGGCTGGGACACCAGCTGGGAGCGAACACATTTCCATGTATTGAGGTGTTGTAGTATTTTCTGACTGGCAGAGGAGCTGCAGGCTGGTGATGACAGGACCAGCAGAAAGAACAAATCTGAGGGAAAGCTGAAAGCCTTGGATCCAAGCATTTCTCTCTGTCTGTGTTTGAGAGTAAAGTACTAGTGGCAGGAAGGACCTCTGGGTCTCCCAAGTGGGCAGTGTTTCAGACAGAAGATCAGATTTGCACCCCGAGGACCACGGAGTCGTGTAAAGGGAAACCCGGACAGTCGTGTCACACCCAAAACCCCAACTCTCTCTGTTACTTTATTGCTTTCATTTTCTTTCTGCATAGAAAGATAAATATATAGGAAATGATATAGTGAACTGTAATTTAATGGAAGGAAGAAGAATAGCAGATGTAAGGGTTTTTGTTAGGTTTTTGGGTTTGGGGTTTGTTTGGTTTGCGGTTTTGTGGGGTGTTTTGGTTTTTGAGATTGTATTAGATTCTCTTGCTACATCTTTTTGTTAGTAGAAATAAAGTTTATGGAGAAATGACATTTTTCTTGTAAGTTGAAGGTTCTGGTAAAGCCATTTGTTCAGCAAGAAGAATACAAAGGTGACAGATAAATTCAGCTTGGCAATATGTGGTTTATTTGGTCTTTTTGTGTTCATTCCATTTTGAATGTACTCTGAAGATGACTGTGGGACCTCAGAGACCTGCCATCTGCAGTGGCCTTTGAACATAAACAGGAGTCTCAACTCATGATGCTTTTTCCACTTCTCCTCAATTTAAATGTGTAACTCTCTCAATGCATGTTCTAACATTAATATGTGTGAAATAAAATAATTCAAAGGATCATCAAAATTTTGTATTTTATTATAATTTCTCCTTTTTATTAATCCAGATGAGTAATTTTTTTAAAAAATGCAAAATCTTACTGGAATAATTCGTCTAGATTTATGGCTTTTATTTATATATGAGTAGTGAAGAGAGATGGCTGCTACATAAATAATACTAGTGCGAGCCAGATGGAGAAATAATTAGTAGCCCAGCATAATTAATTAAATCATGAACCAATAAATTCACTGTTAGCTGTTTTATGGCTTTGAAAGCCAAGACCTCCTCAAGATACACTTTTGTGATCCAGATGCTGGACTGCTCCGAGGGTATCTTTGTGATGCGCACCAGTTTTATTTTGGGTTCTCTAGGGGAAGAAGGAAGTTTGCTCTCAGTATTTTCTTCCCAGCCTCTTTTCACTGGAAGAGGGGTGCCTCCTGAAGGCAAACTTCTGTGAAAGAAAACTCATGTCTTGGAAGGACACAGGATGTCTGATGGTGTTGATTCAACCCTACAGACAGTGGCAAAACAGCAGTGCAAGGATTTACACATTTGATTGAATATCTGTCTGAAATTAAAGGAATATTCCATTTTGTTGGAGACTGAAATAAAGTCCCTGTGGTGATGAAAACATAAAACTGCATGTTTAATGTTACAGGAGAATTTGTTCTATGCATCTTGTTATAGACACCCCTCCCAAGAACCTTCAGAGAGTAGCCTATGTTAAATGTATGCGTTTGCATTTACAAAAACAGACATTCTCTGTGTGTTCTTATTTTCCTAATAACCTCTCTGTAATCATACAAAGAAGTAAGGACTATTTTGAACAGAAATGCTCTGACTGCTGATAAAGAAGAATTACTAATGAAAATTGGCAAGCTGGAAGTAGTCCAAGTCGTAGCTCCACATGTAACTTGTAGTACCTTTGAAACACAATGCTTTACAATAGATTCCCAAATGCTATTCCACATTTTCCTGGGTGGAAAAGATGGTTATACAGCCCTTGTCATGCTTTTCTAGCTTGACTATGTGCTACCTAACTTACAAAAGCTGTTAATGAAATCTCGTGAAGGTACTGTCTTGAATTTGGAAATAAAGGTTCCCTGAGATTTTCCACAGAAGGCTTGGACTTCCATTATCAAAATCAGTGGGAACATTTTCATTAATTTATTGGGCACCTGGGAAACCTTCACACCTCTATGTCACCTCTGTGCTCCAGAATTTGGCTGGCATGCACAGCTACTGAATTTTGGAGGACCCAAATTTTATGGGACAAGTAGTCTCTTCTTTGAACTAAATGGCAATTATGTACTGAATATCTTGTCTAATGTTCTCAGCTCCCAGTTAAGGATATAAAAAGGAAACATTCAAAGGTAATCGAGGTTTCTTTGACACGATAAAGTGATATTATACCTGAGCTGCCTCAAGACATAGGCTCAAGAATTTCACTGAGTAATTTTTGCATTGCACCTAAAATTACTGACTATGAAGTCTGTGAAGCACTTGCGTACTTGATGGCTTAAGAAAGCAGTAGTGTGTTTTGCAAAGAAGCACTGTATAAAGACTGTGTAAGTACCCTTTGAACAATGTTAAGGGTATGCTAAAACCAAAGCACACAGCTGATGGGTTCATTTGCCAGTGTCAAACTGTGACACACCCGAACCTCTTGCTTTGCACCCTTTGGGGGATTTTCAGGCATTAGCACATACTTCCATTAGTGGACAGCATTACACTCCATTTAGGGAAGAAGTCACTCTCCAAAGACCTGTAGCAGTGCTTTCCTCTCTGTAGTGCTCTTTAGAACATCTGGTTGTTTATTTTATGAAGACTGCATTAGCTTCTATCCACACTTGTTTTCTTCTTTCCTCCTATAATTTGGCCCCTGAGGTACGGATGCACCTCAGCTGGGAGCCTAGGAGAGACTGGGTTTTTTTGGTGCACGTTTTCTATTTGAAGGGCAGATGAATTGCATTCTAACTAGCTCATAGTAGCTACAGATTTTGAGGTCTAGACGGAAAAAACCAATTTGTCCTTTTATCTCCTGCCCATGGCTTGCCTTCTTACAAAAAAATTAGAAAGCTCCCAAGAAAAGTCATTGAAAATACATAAAATTTTTCCTGCTGCATATTTCTTCCTTTATTCCATATTTAGCATTTTTCCTTAAAAAGAAACTGGCTCATTTATCTTCATCTTTAAGTGGAAAATGAAATCTTATGGTCAAAAATGTTAAAACTCACTCAGCAGAGTTTTTAACAGGGCTCTACAACAAGAAGTTCTAAAAAGATTTCATTATAAAAAAATGTAGTTTAGGGTTTTTGATTCATCTTTGAGTGGCTACACAGTTAAACATGTCTTTTCAGATCTTGCTTTCCAAAATGTTTTTTTTGTGAGACCCATATGTCAGACTGCATTTTTAATTTTAGATATGACATCGTAACTTTGAGGAGGGGATGCAGATGAAAAGAAAAATGGCTTTGGAAAGAATTTCATAAACCTCTCAAAGAGAAGCTTCATAATGCAGCTAGTAATAGGAAATTAAAAGAGACAAGACTACAAAAATTATGCTCTTAGTTATTCATAAGTTTAAGCAAGAGGGACCAATATTGCTATATAATCCAATCTCCTGAACTGCACTGTCAATAGAATTTCCCTCTGTAACTCCAGCACTGAGCTCATGATCTTGTGGATGAAACTGAGCTGTTCAGAACAGTGGGATGAATATTCAAATGTTGGACACATGGCAAGTTGTCCAGAAGTTAATTTATCTAACTTACCTGTTAAAGTGTTCGTCCTGTAAGAAAGGTGCCTATTTTGCATTTACACCCCCCCACACACACCTCTGTGTGTAACTAGGCAAACCTGGTGATCACTCTATTATCCACATTAGTCAATAGAAGACTGACACAAAGCCAGATGAGGCCTTTCCTTTGCTACATAAAAAGGAATCTCCTCAAGGTTCCCCCTTTCTTAATGCACCCCATCGCATCAAGGTCTTTTGTGAGGTTTTTAGTTTTGAAGCTATTTTCTCTGTAAAATGAGTCGGTAGCTCAGACTGCAGTGTTGCTTGCAGTCATCTGAGGTAGCATGCAAAGTAGAAGTAAATGAGATGCTGGGATCATGGAACTTCTTTCATGCAGCACCAGTAACTCTTGGAAGAACAACTTCAGCTTTCTTGAATCTCTATGCTGCTGCTTTTCTGGCTGTAGTACCGACATGTTGCTCTTTTTAGTTCACACATTTTTTATGAAGGAAGCCGAAGGGGCTGCTTTGGATATTTGTCTGTTTTGGCTTTCACTAATTGAAGTGTCATCATTAATGACACCACATAAAACTGATCATCTTTACAGTATTGACAGTGTCTGGGCTTTGTGGAAGCTGTACTTAAACATTTGAGGGCAGGAGGGAGGCAGAGCTTTGTCTTTTGAGGAGGCTAGGTGAGAAAGGTGAGAAAGAGCCTTGAATGAAAGGAGTTTCCTACTGAAAAATAATGATTAGTAAATAAAATAGTGAAGACCAAGAAAATGTCCTTATCAGCCTCATTCAAAAATCTCACATAATAAAGTTTACTAAGAGTGAAAATAACAAACCCTTTTGGAAAGAAGAGAAGTGCCAGGTGTCCACAATGATTTTGAAGACATGAAATTTCTGCTCTACTGAAAATGTAAATAGAAATTCAGTTGTAGGCATTAATATATGGCATTTGTAGCCCTGAAGAAGAAAAATTCACAGCCATAAGTAAATTTATTGTGTTTTCCAGAAGATTCTGAAGGAAATACTGCCCAGCATAGTTTTGCACTCAAGTCCTGATAAAGACAGCTGTAGCCATGGCAGGCTATTCTCCAAGACATCCAAAGTTCAAATACCAAGGAACAAGGAAGAAATTTTGAATACCAAAACACTAAAAAAGCTTCAGCTAATACAACAAATAGCACATAGATTAGACGTAATGCATACTAGCAGAAATACATGGTCCTACTTCTTAATAGAGACTTTTAATATTTTGTGGTGGGGTTTATATGAACAGGAGATGGATATTTAATGGTATTTTTGAACAATGTACAGCATGCCAAAATTGGGGCAACGTAAAGATGAAGGTACCTCTTACAGCTTTGACTATACATACATTCATGTATTTGCATAAGAATAGAAAATAATGTTCTTATGGTAAGATTATCATGCTGTCCAGTCATACAAAAATAAATGCTCTTGTCTCCAAAGGACATTTTGAGTAACCGGAAAGCAGGCTTTTCTTGGAAATTTAGGATAAAAAAATTGTTTTCTGTTTTGAGAGGGTTTTTTTTCAAAGTTATAGCTGGCAACTTCTGTATTTCCCTACGGAACGCTAAAAATACGTAAATTACATTAAATGTAAAACTGGCCAATAGCTTTTTGGTTCTCTAAAGGGAAGCTGTTCTTCAAAAGGGAAATAATTCATTTCTTCTGAAGTGTTTCATTTAGTGAAAATCCAGAAATCCCTTAGAAATCTCAGAAACAGTATTTTTGCCATTCCTGGTAGTAGAACTGTCTTTTTAAGAACCTATGAACTGCAGACATTTTAGGTAAATATTAGATAAACTCTGTTTTTTTAATCATTCTGTTTAAACTAGTTAAATCTGATGTATGCTGCAGAATTTCAAATTTCTGTTCGCTGTCTATTAGTAGTGTTCGTTGACCAGAAATTAAAAGTTTTTACATCGTAATTTCCTCAGTATTTCTCAGTAATTTGAGGTGCTTCTTGACCACATTGTAGGCAGTGTGTGTGCTTTCATTTTCAGACGACTGCAGGTGGGCAGCACCACACAGAGGGGATTTGGGCAGACAGGGTCTGGCAGGGTCCTTCCCCCCAGGTCAGGGCAGCCCCAGCACGGGGCAGCTGTTGATGGCTTAGGTTTTAACTTTTACATTTTTCAAATCCTGTACTGCCTAGTGTGTAACTCTGAAGTTTCTTGTGGCCTGTTAGCTGCTGTTCTCATGCTGGTTAGGTGTAACAAGCCTCTCTAAGTTTGCTCTCCAAGGACGCCTAGGTTGTCCTAGGCCAAAAATATGTAAACTAAAATCTTAAGAACGGGGGGTAAACTTGGGGAAATTACATCATTAGCTAAGTTATAATTGAAGAATTAACCCTGATTTGCAGATGGACCAAACTTACAAAAGAGTGAAGAACTCATGACCTGGGGTCCATCTTGGGTATAGCCTTTTGACTGCCCAGGGTGTACCTTTGAAGGCCCTTCAAATAAATACCTCCCTTTTATTCTCTTATTTCGTCTAGTCTCTGTGTTTTAGGTGGCCACTTCAGGCATCACTGTCACCTCCCTGCGACAGGAACATCAGCCTGCAGAGGTGGGTCAGGACGCAGCCTGGCACAGGGCACCAGGGTGGGGCAGAGCCCCGGGATGGCTGGGCAGGGCCACAGTGGAGGGCTGGGAAGAGGCAGGCACGGCTCTGAGGAGGATGAAGGCAGGTGCAGCCCCAGCGTGGCTGAAGGTCCAGCCCTGGGCTGAAGGTTCAGCCTGTTTGTGCTCTGAGGGCTCTGGCAAGAGCAGGTGGCAAATAAACTCAGCTCGTGAGGCAGCGTGGAGCAACAGCTTTTTTTGGGACTGTCTCATTCCTCTTCCCGCTCTAAGCAGTTCTGCTTTGCTCCCAATTTGCTAGCTTGCTACTTATGTAGCACCTCCTTTTAATTTCTTTTTTATCACTTGTGTGAAAATGCAGAAGGAATGTCAGTCCATATATGTTCATAATTCCCATGCGACCTAAGTTCCATTATGTGGCACACAGACCTGCAGTCTAGAAATTGTTGCCCTTAAGATGTGAGATGGCTCCTGCTCTGCCAAGTTAAGTACAAAAATCAAAACGTTTCTCTGTTTGAAAAATAAACCCTAGGCTAGCTGTCGACTTTCTGACTCATTTTCAAAGCACTCTGTTGTTTTTTCATGTTTTATACTCGCCCAGACAGTTTTGAAAAATGCTAAACCTCTCCTGAAAGTGACAATTTTTAAATCCAAAAGCAAAGTGCCACCTAGTGGTTATATATTTATAAAATATGTCTATAAACAAAATTTTCCAGCACAAGCGCCAGTGTTCCACGTTTTTATAGATGAAGAAATACACATAGGTAAGTGAACTTGTTGCTCAAAGACTGGATCTCAAAAAGTGGGATGATGAATGTGGTGGGAGTACTTATGTAAGCTTAGGAAAATGAGAAACAAAATGTAGTTTATAGTCTGTTATGTTTCCTTTCATTATGAACTATCTGCAAATGCATGACAAGCATTAGAGACCAAACATCCAAATAAAGTAAGTGATCTCACTGAAACCAGCTAACAATAGCATCTGCAGTATCCTCTGGGGGGACAGGAGAGGGGATCAGTAGGAGACTTTTGAGCGAGTCACTGAGCAAAGGTTTTCTGGGAAGTCTGGTTGTTTCCTTGGATATGCTATGAATGACACATCAGAGAAATAAATGGTGCAAATGAAGAGATTGAAAAGGGATTGTTCTATGCAGGGTGCAGGAGTGTTTTTCTAGACACCACAGAATCAGGGATGAAGAACCTTTTTTCTTTTTGCCTTTGCTACCTTTATTAACAGTTGTTAATGGCTTAACCCCAGAGATCAACCCAGCCCTGCACAAACACTTGCTCACTCCCCCACCAGCAGAATCAGGGAGAGAATTGGGAAGGTAAAAGCTGGAAAACTCTTGGGTTGAGATAAGGACAGTTTAATAGGGAAAGCAAAAAGCCACTGTTCAGCACAAATCCAAAACACAGCCCCTTATTAGCAACTGTGAAGACAGTTAACTCTATCCCAGCCAGAACCAGCCCAATAGGTAAAGAAAAAGGTAAAGAATATAATAGTAGATGTGCAGAAAAAGTTGAGGAACTAACACAGATCTAAGCCTGGCTTTATATGTGTACATATCAAAGTGAAAGGACAAAAATACTCAGTGCTTGAGAATTTATTGAAGCACAATGCAAATATAGAGACTAAATCCAATAATGAACACAAAAGAAAAAAAGATGTACATTAAAGTATATCTGGGTACTTAGACTATTTTAAAAAATATTTTAAATAAAGAAAAATTACAGACATTATAAACATTGAAATAAACAGTGAATAAACATTGGAGCAATATAAGTTTTACTTTAAAAGCTCACTTTGAGCTACTTTCTATAGAATGTATTTTTTGCTGGTAAAATTGTTACCAGAACTAAAATTTAAACCTTATTTAAAGCTAAAAAAATTTAAGTATTTTGTATCTTACTTGATTAATATCCTTCAGAGACAGTAGGAAACAGGCCTATGTATGTGAGAGATGGGTAAAATTTCCAGAAAATGAGACTTTAGATAATGATTTTATGAGTGCTGCACTGATGGATGACAGTCCAGAAATCTTAACACTAGATGAATTAATAGCTGGACAAAGAACTGTAGAGAGTGAGAATAATAAGAGAGGAGAATATTAAGTCTGATCAAGTGAAATATTCTGTGCAGAGAAACAGGAACATTTAGCGTAGCATTTACCACACCCTCACTTCCCAACAGTATGGTATTTAAAGCACCATAGGCTGCTTTGTGATCACTGGAAAGAAACAGGCAATTATTGGGAGCAATTAATCTGGCCTAATTTCATGTGTTTTAGGATGAAGTGCATCATTCTCCGTCACCTGCTGGCATATGTCATTTCATTTATCATTGTTGTAAAAGGATGCTATGGTGGGTGAAGAGCAGTATCTGAAGACCTGTGAAACTCACCAAGATCTCCAGTTGTGCTACATCTTTAATTTCCAAAATCAGTTGGGAATTAGTTGCTAGTTTTAATTGTGCCGAACTGAGCTTGTGCTGTACAAAAGAGATTCACTGTTGGGATGGAAGAGACGAATTTATGCAAGCGTAGTAAGAATGGACTCGTTAATTGTATCCCACCTCTGCATAAGGGTGTGTTTTCTTAAGAGAAGAAGATATATTACTGCAATATTGTTAAAAATCTGTAGTAATTAGAGGAAGGGGTCAATGAGGAAAGGTATGATTTGAAAGGCCAGAAGGTGCATTGTTGTTTAATAGTTGTGATTCTAGCAGTAAATACACCAGTAACACCATTTCAGCATTCAGACCTGACCAGTTTTCAGATGCCCACTGTGGGCATTCAGTGACTATCAATGCCTCCAGGACATTTCGGCAGTTTTCTCAGATGTCCTGTACCATAATCAATAAGTCTGTAAATATACATAAACTGAGGCTTAATATTCTTGGAATTCTGACAACAGCCATTCGAGTTTCACTCACATGAATGTAGTCAGATGTAGGAAGTACATCTTTGGTGTTATTTCCTTTGATTTAAGGAGTCTGAAACAGTATCTTTCTCTCCTGGGCCATGGATGCCTGTAAAGTCCTAAAATACTGAGGAAAAATAGGGAAAAAAACATATTCCCCAGAAACCCTTAGTGACTTGTGATGTTTTGAGCATCAAAAACTTGGTGACTGTGTTCTTCCAGCAAGCTGTCTTTGAGATTTGGTACAAACTGTGTTGAGTAATTTTGGTAGGAATAGGACTTGAACTTTAATTTTTCTATATAATATTCCATTTAATTGAGTCTTGAAGAAGAGTTTCAAGTGTTTATTGTGGAAAACGTAGCAATGGAGCCCTGAAGTCCACATAGTTCAGCTGCCTCTTCGGCAAAACCTTAGCCCAGTCCATATACAACAGCATAGGAAAAATTTATAATGTCCTCTGAGCTGTTTGCAGATTACTGTAACAAACCCACCATTTTACAGAGAGTGGATTAAACAAAAGGGAAAATTTGAGAAAGTCATCAGCTTCCCTGGGTGTGCATGAACACTTTCATGACTCATCTGAGCTCTCACTGTTAGTGGAAATGGGGTTGAAATAAAAACGCCTGAAGTCTCACAAGATGATAATTATTCTTGTGTACTCCAGGGCTTGTTTATGCTGGCTCAGGCAGTCCATCCATCAAAGCCAAAATAATTTCATTTTGCCACTTTAGTTCTGAGTGCCGGCAGATGAAGAAAATAGTTTCTTTGTCTTTCTGGTTACTTGTGTGTTGTGTTGCTGATGTTGTTTTAGGCTTAAAATCAGCTGGGGAGGAAGCATGACCTGAACTGGTTCAGGTAAACATTCTTTTATTTTGCATAAGCCCTGGTGTTGCATCATAGAGATTTGGACTTGATTTTGACCCAGAGCTGCAGCTCAGGAAGCACCTAAGCATGTTGAAATTCCATTGACTTCAAAGGCTGTGAAGGTGACCTGCTCAGATGTAAACCTGAGAAATTGTATACAGATGGCCAAGCCACCATCAGAGATCTCTCAGGGATACTGTCAGTAATGCCAAAAGAGGCTGATGCAGCATACAGGGCAGTGGAGGATAAGGCATTACGTTATCTACACACAGAGGTAAACTTTGTGGTGTTCCCTTTAGTGATCCCTTATTTTTGGCATCGTCTTCTGAAATGATGCTGCATTTAGAACATCTTCTTTCTGAAATGATGCTGCATTTAGAACTGTACAGTCCTAAGAGGAGCGAAGAAAGACCCAATCCCCATAAGCAAGTGAGTCCTCTGGAGAATTGCACTTCCTTGGGAAACTGCATAAAGAGGACTCTGTGGAATTGGTGATCAAATGCAGAATTTCCCCCATAATCCTCCTCTCATCATCTCCAAACCTGGCTCTTGGTACCACACCGAGGCGCCCTGCCAGCTATCACACTTGGATGGATGCTTCCAAAGGCAAGGAAGGCCCATGGGAACACTGTGCCACTGGCTTTTCTTCGTGCTGCAGCTAGGACATAGCCCTGGGACAAATCCAGCTGCTGGTCCTGTAACACATTCTTTGGTTCTCTGGTTTACATGTGCTTTGAAAGTAACTTAAACTTTGAAAGCAGGATGCTGCACGTTTTAATTCAACATAAGCTGTCCAAGTTTAATTGCACTAAAAAGTTTTTATACAAATACAGAACTTCTAAATATTCCTTTTCAAGTTTCATTTAACTCATGTGGCTTGATTTTGGGCATGATCTCACTAGCACAGAATAAATTTATGATGAATTGCTAATGCTATAAATATTCTGAAGAATAATATGGCTGTGAGCAGTTCCTAATCCAAGTTTTATGTTCTCTGCTGAAAGGAACAAACTGTCCCTTATACTGCTAATAGTCCAACGGAGATAATACCAGTGGGATAATACTTTGGTTTTTCTCTTTAGCATTAATTACAAATTTAAATTGTTAATTGACTTATCTAAAGACATAAATGCCCAGAATTTTGCACATGATCTTTCTTTTAATAACTCGAACTGAAGTAATATGAGTAACATTTCTTTACTTCTTTGTCCTCACAAGGCTTATATTGAGAAACTTGCAGAACTCTTTGCTTAGCTTAGAAGATATGCATTATAAATAGACACCTTTAAACAAAGCATGGTTGAGCCAAGTGCCTATAGCATCTACAGGAAGATTTACGCTCATTCACAAGATACAGCCTTTGAGCCACATTAATACAGATTTCAACATGGGCGAAGCTGTAGCAAGTTACTCTTTACTTGTAACAAGCAGTTACTGCCACTATAAAATATGTCTATAAAATTTGAAGGCCCCCTTCCCTTCCTGAAACCAATATACAGAAGCATTCCTTGTTCAAATGTCTGTTATTTAGTTGGAGAGATTATTCTGTAAGTCCATGCCTATTGTTCCTAACATTCTCCTATGATGATGCATTCCTATCACATGTGGTGCTGAGTCCAGTGAACTACTTAAATATTTATTTGTGATGTTCAATCTGCTTGATAGAAAACTCCAATTTGACTGTGATTAAGAAATTCTCAAAATTTTGCAATTCTTAATAATCCACATCAATGCTCAGGAGTTATATTTTAATATTTCTTACTTTTTCTTAGCATCCTCACATCACAGTGACATTGTTTTAATGAGACATTTTACAAACAGTGTATTAACTGACCTAATAATTGCCTGTGTAATCAGCAGACTCATGATTCCTTTAAAGTTTTCATAGAAAATATTGTCTTTGCTGCTTTCTTGAAGGAGTCTAATACTTTTTGAACCCCTTGCCCAAAGCTTTCACCAGGTCTTTATAAGGTAAACCCAGCTTTCAAGTCTGTTAATGCTGGTTTTGTTTCAGGATGTGTTGGAGTTTGGGATAACATCACCTGTTGGCGTCCTGCGAAGATTGGAGAGACTGTCACTGTCCCTTGTCCAAAAGTATTTAGCCTTTTCTCTGGAAAACCAGGTATTTTATTTTAAGGTGTATTTTTACTACCTTCTCTCTGGTGTTCTGTAACATAATGTGGTAAATTGGTTTATTTGGGGGTTTTATTTTCTTTATAGAGTTAAAATTCTTGTCAGAGCTGTTCAGGATACATCATGAAAAGACCAAATTATCATCTTTGTGTTCTTTTTGGTGTTCTTTGAGTTAGATACTAAATATATTTACTGATATAGTGACACTCACCAAAGCTGCAGACATTGCTCTTTTTTGACCTATTTTGTTAATTATTAAGGCAGCTGAGCGTGACTGACATCTCTAACAGCTGCCAGCAGGTCACATGTAGGTTGTTCCTTCTGTGCCTCAGGAGGGGAGCTCTGCCTTGCCATCGTGAGAATAAAGAGCCCACATTAACAGATAATACCTAAAAATTACTGCTATTGCAATTTGAGGTAGTTATTATGAAACCTTTTATTCTGCTTTTTAATGGAACTTGAGAAGAGCTCATCAGTGTCTCAGACTGCTGAAACAATTAACTGGTTTAAGTCTACCATATTCTGCATCATCTTGTCAATACATCAAATTTTGCACAGTGACATGTTAAGTAGAGTTTTGAAAATAGATGACGCACACAGAGTATTTCACATGTATTTCAAAATGCTGCAGAAAAAATCTTATACCCATTGCTCAGGTGGGAAACTGTTGTCATGAAGAGCGGGTGAAAGATGCAAAACTTATCACAGTTATTTCTTTTTTTTTTTTTTTTGGTGGCGGGATGTCTCTGTGGAGAGCTTTAACAATATTACTTTTAACTTAGAGGTTAATCTGGGGTACAAATAAATATCTTTAGACTCAAAACTGTTGATTAAGTCTTGTTCCCTTAAAAAATAGATAACTAAAACAATCTACAGATGAGCAAAGGTTTTCATTCCTGGAACTGGTGAATCTTGATTAGTTTATCATGGATAGTCTAAACAATTTGTAAAGGGGAAAGTATGTGTAATCATCACTAAATCTTGTGAAATCTATAAAAGTTTTCAAATTACTCAAACGAAGATAATCAAGTATTGTCATGAGACAAGGCAAACTAAAAAGTATCAAAAATTCAAAATCTGAATTAAATCATGCTGCTTCTGTCTGTTAGCCAAAAGCTAGAGCATGCACACTCTCTCTGGAGTTTATTTCACAACCTTTAGTTATATTGCAACATTTTAATTTTACTATGAAACAACTGCAATAAATATTGAAGCCTGAAACCTTCACAGTGCATTACAACCCTATCTCACTTCGCCATGGTGTCAGCACAACTGAAAGATTACTTCTTTTTGATAATTTGCTATAATTTTTCCAGATCCAGCTTTTTTTCATATCTACCTGTTTACTTCGTGCTTGTGGAACTAACAGGGTTGATTTATAGAGGTTCCTGTTCAATTAAGACTGTTTTTTAAACCTTGTATTTCTGTAATTTCAGAGGAGAAAGACAACAAACATTTCGCATAGTTGATTCAATTAAGACCTAACTAAGCATCTTAGCACCTTTATAAGTTGATTATGCTCAAGAATATGTAATTTTTTTAATTCATACCCAGCACATTACAAATTAACTTCATTCTTACCATGGAAAATTATGAAAATATCTTTCAACAAGAAATTTAACTGTTTTTGTTTAGCCAGATTTGTGAGAGGTATGTTTTAGTTTTTGAGTGTTTAAGAGGAGTAAAAATTCTACTACAAGATGATCTAGACTACCTTATTTTTATACAAAATTTCCAAACCACAAGTAGGCTTTTAAATACCATCAATTCCTTAAAGGATTTCCCAATTTAAGTTGTGAATTTAAAAAATTAGTTGTCTTCTCATCTTTAAAACTTTTGGAGAGCTGGCTGTAAATTTCTTCTGTGGTGGTCTATGTTGCAGTTTAAGCATAACACATTATTAATTCTATATTGAATATTAGTAACTTTTAATTAAAAGAATTTTTACTGTAAAAGCAACCATATTATCCTATAATGTTTTTCCTGTATTGTACAAGTTCACGAGTCTCAGCAAGTTACTCTGTAAAGTTTTTATTCAAATGTATGTGTCCGTGTCAAGTTATAGGTTTTAAATCAGGTTGCCATCTGAAATATTTAACTGCATGAAAAGAAGGTGTAGAAATAAATATTGTCTTCCACAGAACATTACCCAACTGTCTTTAGGTTAGAAGGTAATACAGTATTTGAAGTAGAAAATACTTCGGCATCTTGAATACCTCGAATCTTTTTCGTGCAAAACTGGCTTGACGCAGTTTGTGGTTCTGTTAACGCATTCCTCTGCTCTGCCGAGTCACAGAATCTTGATGTACTTTTAAAGTGAAGACTCTTCACAGTGTATAAATAGGTCACATTTTCTTTTAAAAATGTAATTTCTATGCCAAACGGTTAAAGTGGTCCCGTTGTTGGAGGAGACTCTGGGTTTAGGTCAAGGCCTTTTTATTAGCTGGAAAGATTTGGTTGTTGGCTGGTAAACCATTTGTAGGATATTTACAACTTTCCACTGAAGACTTTATACAAAGAAGAAATTCCAGTAACCAGTCAACAAAGTAAAAATCACAAAAGCTTTAGTTTGAAGTGTACATAAACAAGTTTGATTATTCTTGACCAACACTGATCTATGACACATAGGTTTATTTTTCTACGGTGAAAAACAGGCATCTTTAAGTCAATTAAAGACCAGTGGTGAACTCCAGACCAAAGCAGTACATTATTATAGATTTCAACTATCATGGGTTTACAAATTGCATTAAGAAATGTGAGGGAAGTTGGCTATGTATTAACATTGTGAGAGTTAGTTATAATAAATTTGATAGCTGTATTTTAGTCTGAAACCCAGCTTTTCTGTTTTCCCCTATTGAAGCTGTTCCATATTGCATAAAAATTAATTCATTTTATTGAGATTAAGAAGTAGAATCATGGGTTGCCTCCATCTCATCTGTGTGAATTTGTCTTTGAAAAGAGTAAACTTCTTCTCTCAGTTCCAAACAGAAACTTTCTGAAATGAATAGATGTTCGAAATTCCTTTCCAGCCATACTTCCACATGTCCTGTGCACCCCTTGGACTGCATTGCTTCAAAGTATTGGTTCAAAGAATGAAATTCAGCATGCATTTTTATTTCTCGTTCTTCAACCTATAACATAATTTGGCCTTTAAACTTCATTACCAAACTTACCAACATTTGCTGTAGCAGTAAGTCATCACCCTAATGTCTAAGAGCTTTTATAACTCTTAGTAGATCACTTGGTATTGGCTTCTCAGAAAGATTAAATAAGAGGTTAGAACAACTCTCACTGAAATGACTTTTCTTTCAAATTGCTTTACCTACAAATAACCCCTTTACAGAGTGAACTGAAAGGCTCCTTTCTGAGTATTTTAAATAAAACAGCAGAACAGTTTAGCCTTTTGCAGATGTGACAGAAATAGTGGTTTTACCAAGGGAGAAGTCTGCCATCACAGTTTGGGTTTACTTTTGTTTTTCTGTAATGCAAAGGCAACTCCAAGCAAGAGTAAAAAGCCAAAGTAAAGTGAATGAAAAGCACATGGAAGGAAATGGCGGGGTTGAGTCCTAGGAAGTAAAGGAAAAAGAGCAAGGTCATGACTAGTTAATGACAGAGTTAGATTGTCTAAGGAGTCATTGATGAGGAGAGTTTTGAATCTTTCTGATTTAAACTCTCTAATTTTGCTTTACAGGAAATATTAGCAAAAATTGTACGAGTAATGGATGGTCGGATATTTTTCCTGACCTCTTAAGTACTTGTGGATATAATGACTACGAAGACGATTATAAGGTAGGAAAAATAATTTTTCTAAACATTTAGATGATGGTGTACAGTACAGCTATTGGACATATTCTGCTTCTAAATAAATCCCATTTTACTCAGACTAAATGAAAATCAGACTTAATGAAAATCTGTAGTAATTTTTCTTAGCATTGGTTGCAATATGCTCAGATTGCAGTTGTCTAATGAGATAAAATCAGAAATACAGAACTCAGTAACTGTTTGAAACTCAAGGCTATAAACAGCTGGTAATTGCAGTAATGCATCTGTATATGTAATACTGCCGTGCTACTCAAATGGTGCACCATATGTTTTGCATTGTGTTATTTCTACAAGTTTCAGTTATTTCAAAAGAATATTTTTTAAAAAGTTATCTCAAAACCTATTACTAATAATATTTTAATCTGTTAATAACACATGCACCACTTGATTGACTGTATAAGTAAAGTTGCAAGTAAAATAGAATTGATTGAGGTCATTGGAGATTTTGCAAATTTATATTGGACTTGAAGTTGTGTTAGCAGTTGTAAATGGTTCAGAAAGCTATCAAGGTATCCTAAATGCACTATCCATGGAAAATTGAATCTGTTCACTTTGCAGATACTATCTCTTTCTGTTGAGGGAAGGGTTTTTACCATCACGTTTTACATATTTTCTGTCTATTTTCCTGCTGAGGCTAACAGAGCAAGATTTTGTGTACAAGCATGAGCTCACAGCATCAGTAAAACTCTCGTTACCCAAAAGAGATTAAGTCCTCTCATGAACAAAGATACTTGGCCAGTTGGGCTTTTTCCCTGGATTTTAGTATGTGTGGAATAGCTGTAGCAGATCTGTTCTGTCTGGCTTGCAGAGATGCACTGGCATTCCAGCTAAGGCAGGCAGGTTTTGGCATTTCTTTCTATATTTAAAAGCCCAACCATTACTGTAGTTGAAAATAGATAATAGAGAAAATTGAGAGAATATGTTGTTTCCCCAAATTTTCTGAGGACAAATTCTAAAACATCTGTGTCGCCTGACAGCTTGGGAACACACATGTATTACTGCTAAAACAGCCACTTTAAACACTGTCATTCAACCCAGGCATTGCCATGTGGAGTGAAAATGGGTCAAAATGTAAAAATTCAAATTAACAGAAGATAGTATTTCAAGCAGTGAGAAACAATTAGAAGATGAACTACTATAACAGAAAAGCAGTTCTTGATTGACATATTCATTAGTAATTTGAAGGAGGTGAATGAAATGCAAATTGACTATACTTGCAGGAATTAACCTAGAGAATTGGAAATAGGAAGTAGCAGCAACATTTACAAAAGTCTTGGAAAAGGCAAAAAATAAAAGTGTGAGGACGAAAATCAGAAGAGAGATGTGGAAAGCAGGTACTGGAAAAATTATTAGCAAACATATAATAGATAAAATATCATAGATATAACTCATAGAGACAATAGAAAAAATGCAAGCATCATGCAGCTGTGAGATTTCAAGAAGCATTTGAGGTTCTGCACCAGCTACTTGTTTACACAGATGTTTTCCTGTATTCTCGTCTTAGTGCTCAACGGTAGCCCCTCAAACCAAACTCTTTACTCAGCATACATCAGTATAGTTCTTATTTTTTTAATCTAATAGTTCAACTGTGGGAGCTAAAAATGAAGTCCTAATATTTGGGTACTGAGTATTCTGGGCATGAAAAACGTCATGCAACAATATGCTCTGCAGTACAGGGTATGAAGTATATGAGGTTGTCCTCAAAGTTACATTAACTAAGGAGATAATATTTTACAGAAGGTGGCAAGATACCTTTCCTAGGGTAAGTCCTAAGTTTCCTTTTTTATATTTTACTTTGAAGAAGATGTTAGAGCAGTAGGTGGAAACTGTCTTTGGTGTAAGTTTGGTGCCTGCATCTTCACTGCTGAATGAATTTCCATTATAGAGCCAATTAAGTATTTGTTCCTGTGGGGTTTTTTTCTGTCTTTTAAGATACAGACTTTTATCTTTAATGCAAAGGGGGTTATTTCAATACACATTCTACATATTGTACATATATGCATATACACAGGCATCTATCTCTCTCCAGATACATAGATATATTTATTTTGGGTAGTTTTGAATACTCTAGAGAAGGTTTAAATGATAAAGATCAGTGAGCAAATACTGAATAATTTAGTAACAGGTACCAAATCTCTATGCTTAAAAATGCACTGAAATGAGGAAGCTTATTAAGAAATACCATAAATATGTCACCTCTTATTTCTTTGCTGAAAGAACTTGCATGCCTCCAGTTTGCATAGATTTTATGTTCAAATTAAAATGTTCAATTTTTATTCCATGGCAATGGTATATTAGCAGGTTCTATAAAAAGAAACAATTTGCTTAATATTTTGAAATTAACTGTAAGTGCTTGATGCAAAACTCTTGGTTTATTCTGTGTTAGATCTTAGTGTTCTCTACTGCTTTTGCCATTATTTATGGGAGATCAGTTTGATAAATATGACTGTCCTGGTTTCGGCTGGGATAGAGTTAATTTTCTTCATAGTAGCTGGTACAGGGCTGTGTTTTGATTTTGGCGTGAGAATGATGTTGATAACACACTGATGTTTTAGTTGTTGCCAAGCAGTGCCTCCCCTAAGTCAAGGACTTTTCAGTTTCCCAAGCTCTGCCAGTGAGCAGGTGCACCAGGAGCTGGGGGAGGCCATGGCCAGGACAGCTGACCCATGGCCAGAGGGATATTCCACACTGTACTGGTTTTGCACAGCCTGGTTTTTGGTAGCAGGGGGCCACTGAGATGGCTTCTGTAAGAAGCTCCTGGAAACTTCGACCATGTCCAGCAGAGCCAATCTCTGATGGCTATGAAGATGGACATGCTGCTGGCCAAAACTGGGCCAGCCAGAGAGGCTGGTAACGCTTCTGTGCTGACATACTTAAGAAGAAAATCAAAACAAAGTCACAAGATTTTGGATTCTAGTCAGAGAAGAGGAGGAGGTGAGAACATGTGGAGGAAAACAACATGGCAACACCAAGGTCAGTGGAGAAGGAGGGGGAGG